>OX381713.1:63461893-63578754 GCA_947462335.1 Harmothoe impar | reverse complement strand
GTATCAACCCCTATAGGGTCGGCATAATGCATGAATGCAGCTCTGGGCGATCATGCATGCATCATATCAACACTTCGGGAGTGTATCAACCCCATAGGGTCGGCCATGATGTTGAATGAAGCCCTGGCGAGTCCACTCGCCAGAACTGCATTCATGTACCATGATAGCAAATAGGCACAGCACTTTGCTGCCCTTAAAGAGTCGAAGACACGAAGGTACCCTTCTAACAGTCGGTTTAAGGACGGTATAATGTGCATTAATGTATCATGCCCTTGGTTGCGATGATGCACTCACCAGTGCTGCATTCATGCATCATGCCGACCCTACCTATAGGATTGAGACATCCCCGAAGGGCTGGCATGATACAATGCAACTTTCTCACCTGGGCTGCATCAATGCATCAAGACGACAAATATCATCTTTTATCGACATGCCGTCCTTAGAGGATTAAGAGTTATATATCCCATATATGTTATATGTTATATATACCAAACATCATGAAAATAAATATCTTCTCTTAGTAAGGGAGTGGTAATTTTTTGAACAACAGGGGGGGGGGGTCGCTGGATGTTTTTGGTCCCCCCCTACCGGAGGGGTCGAGATTTTTTTGGTCCCCCCTCAGGCAGGTTGAAATTGAGCATGGCCAACCCCTTTGAGTTTTAGTTACATGCAGGCTTTTCGCTTAGCAATTCTTTTGATCCCACCCTCAGATGGGGTCCAAATTCTTATGGTCCCCGCCCTTCAAGGGGTCCAATTTTTTTTGGTCCCCCTCCAAATTCACCAAACCCTCCCCTGTTGTTAAAAAATGACCACTCCCCTAGAGAACAGCAGGTAAACACCCTGGAGGTGGTGGGTAGGAGTATGGAGGGGAGACACAGGTGGGGCTGGCTGAGTGAAGGCACACGGGGAGCTGATATCTTATGTAGTACCCCCCTCCTGGGGGTGATTTGTCCGTGTGACATGCTTGTTATACAGATGGTATAGTGGCCGAGGTGTGTGGACATGTTATAGACCAATGCAGCAAGAAAGGGTGACTTTTCAGAAAGGTTGTTGATGACGTTTTTGAACATTTCTGAAGTGTGACTGACAAATAAGTAAATATAACCTCAAAATCCTGCATTTTGAAAGATAATTCCTTTGTGAATCTCCTAATACTAAATGCTTGCAAATAATTATAGCTATTGCTGGCAATGTTATGAGGATTCTGATAAAACCACCGTAAGCACAACTTTATCATGAAAATGTCACCCTTTCTTGCTAAGAGGACTGTATCTGCTTCCATACATCACCTCACTGCATCTGGGTGTGGGACCTGAAACACAGGGGCGGATCGGGGGGGGGGGTTCAAGGGGCGCGCGCCCCCTATTTTTCTGTACATTTTTCTGTAGATGGTGTAACACCCCCAATGCTGTAGGTAGAACAGCGCCCCCCCCCCCTTTCCCTAATTCCTAGATCCGCCACTGAAACAAGTTATGTACTGGTAACATACCATAATCATTCCACCCTCAAATATTTTGAGACATTTTGAAAAACATGGCAAAAACATTTTGAACAAATGAACTGCCTAAATAGCAGTGCATAAACTGTGTAGGAAGATATCAAAACCAAAAGGGGAAATTGCTACATGAACTAGAATGGTTGTTGTTCATCTAAAATGAGATATCCTGATTCATAAAAACAATCC
Source organism: Harmothoe impar (assembly GCA_947462335.1). Classification (NCBI taxonomy): domain Eukaryota; kingdom Metazoa; phylum Annelida; class Polychaeta; order Phyllodocida; family Polynoidae; genus Harmothoe; species Harmothoe impar. The sequence continues at coordinate 63,577,070 of OX381713.1, read as the reverse complement.
CATGGGGATTTAGGGATTAAGCTCCCTCCACATATTGGCCGTCTTAATAGCCATCTGCCTAGACGTCAGTTAGCACTAAGTCAGGGTCTGTCTGCAGCGTCTAAGTCTAATCACCTTTTGTGTCTTGACTCTAAAAATGCCCCAAGATGGCCCTACTTTTATTTTTATTTCAAAATTATATAGGAATTTCTATGGTTGGCCTTGTAGTGTCAGGCAACTTGAAACAAACGTTTTCCTCTTTGGCACTATGGGGATTCCACATATTGTCTGTCTTAATGGAGGTTAGGTACTTCTTCATATTAGTCGCATTAATTACCATCTGCATACCTAGTTGTCAGTTAGCACTAAGCCTACACAGTCTAAGTCTAATCACCTTTTGTGTCGGACGTGGAGGAGCTTAGTCCCCTCCCCGACACCCGGTCTTCACCTGTCTGGTGCTATATGACGTCTGGGGGCCATGTGCCACCCCCGACCCCCCCCCCCCCCCCACACACACACACACAGACTGCCCTCCTAACCCTTTAAGGACGCATGTCGCTAAAAGATGACATCTGTCGTCATGATGCACCAATGCAGCCCCAGCGACTAACTCAACGGTACTACATTGGTGCATCATGCTTACCCTTCGGGAGTGTCTCGACCACATAGGTTCAGCATGATGCTTGAATACAGCACTGGCGAGTTACCAAGGGCATGATTCATTAAGGCATCACGCCGTCCTTGAAGGGTTTTAAGGGCGCATAGACCTCCAGATGTTCACCTTATATTAAGCCCCTCTCCTCCTCTGCCCATATTGTGTCCCCACAACATAGACATTGTCAGCATGGGGTCATTAGACCTTGTGCATATACCTGGTTAATGCACCAACTGCCTTCCTAACACTGTAAGGATTGTATAGTGCTTCAATGTAGCATGCCCTTTGCTGTCATAATGCATGACTGTAGCCCCGGCGAGTAACTTGCTAGGGCTACATTCAATCAACTTACTTGATACGCTCCCAAAGGGTCGGTCTGATAAAGGCAGCGTGGCGAGCCAATTCGATAAGGCTGCATTCATGCTTGTATCATGTTGACAAAGGACATCTACACTATTAAAAGTAAATGTAGCTGAGCAGTAGAATCTATATTAATTCTTGCAGTACATGTATATATATAAGCTACAGTATAAGTGTGCATGCACAGTAGAATCTACTGTTGGTTTACAGTGTAAAATGACTTATTTTTGGATTCACTATCTACAGTGTATTTAGCACATTAAAGGGGCATTCTCACCACTCGCACTTACCACATAACAGACTAGAACAGTACTAGAACTGTGAGTGGGATACGCTCGGTGATAATGCCACTTTAAAGCACTCTGCGGTCCTTGGAGGGTTAACTGTCAGAGGGCACACGTCCCCTGTCAGTGTCACAGGTGAGTGGGTGGGCAGGTGAGGGAGGGGGGGGGGGGCTGGGGGCGGGGGGGGGGGTGAGGGGTGGTTGAGGGGTGTCTGAGGGGTTAGGGATGCGCTCCAGGCAGTTTAACGCTGAGTGTGTAATACATTAGACGGCTATTAGAAAATAGCCTAGGGGGCATTCAGTAACGCATTGAGTACCAACTCCGTTAAAGATGGTGTGTCAGCTTAATGTTTGGAGATTTTTTAGTCTTATCATATTCCTATTGTATATCCTGTCCCATACGTCTTCCCTAACTTTTAAGATTATTGGCAGTGTCTTAGTCTATAAGATGAGCACATGCAGTGCAATTTTTTTTACTGCAGGGCGACACCTAAACTCCCTATGTTTATACTGCATGGCCCAGTGCTTTCCCTATTAACATAGTTCCTGGTATGCTCACATCTAGGGGGACACTGAGTCAGTGAGGTGAATAAGCAACATTGTTTTCTATCTCAAATCATGCATTTATAGACAAATATATTTAACATTGAGCACTGCATATCAGCTAAAATAATAACAAAACCCTTGCCATTAAAATTATATCCATTTTGAAGAAAGGGTTTGGGAAGTCTATTAGCTGACATACCATCTTTAAAGACCCCGAAGAGCTGTCACAGGGAATGCGTCAAGGAAAGTAATTTTTTTTAAATGTCCAAATGAATAGATAACTTTCTAGATCTTTTACAGTATTACATATACATGTGAAAGGCATACCCGTTACGTATCGATTAGAAACGTTGTTGATTCAGTGAGTTTCTCAAAGGAAATAAACACTACCTTGTACATGGTGTAGGGCTTCTAACTCATGTATGGGGACAATCCATATGTCCATACCATGGGAAGTCACCTACACCCTTGTTATTCCTATACCCAACCCATTGTCAATTAGACGCCAGCAGGTGATCACACTATACGGCACAGTGTCCCTGGGGCATGCATATGGACCGGGAACCAGCTGCGACAGGAGGAATGTATGCCTCAATGGTAAAGGTATGGGGAATGTATAAACCACGGCTATAGGGTATACACAGGCCGATAGACTCACGCTGGGAATGTCTGTGTTGTGGGGGAAGGGGTGTGTGGGAGGGGGCTTAAGGTTAGCATCAAGTCTGGAGGGATTTTGTAACCATTTAAGACCAGCATAGCGCTTTAATACACTATGCCCTTTTGTGATGATGATGCGTGAATTGCAGGAATGGGAAGTGACCTGCCATGGCAGCAATGCTGCATTATGATCACCCACTGGTTGATACACTCCCAAAGAGTCAGCATGATGCATGGATGGTACTTCCTAGCGCTATGTTCGCGCATCATGGCAGCAAATGGACATAGACCTTGGCATTACAAGCTTAACCCTAATTAGGACGGAACGATGCATTAATGTATCTACCCTTTAGTCGGCATGATGCATGAATGCAGCACTGGCGAGTAACTCCCCAGTGATGCATTCAAGCATCATGCCGACCCTATGGGGTTGAGACACTCCCAAAAGCTGCTTTGGTGCATCATGACCACACGTATTTTAGGGAAATGCCGTCCTCAAATGGTTAACGATGCCAGACTTGGGGTTAAAAGGCATTGCCTTCCCCGCAGTATAGACAGCTGGTAGGGCGATAATCCGCTGTAGAAATAAGCCCTTGTTTTGACAACAGTACAAAGGTAGGGGCAGAAAGAGGCCATTGGCCTGCCACCCCGTGTCACTGCACGTACCCAGGCTATTGTTTTCCCTGATGGGATTTCAATCAGATAATATTTACCTGGTTAATGCTGCAGCAAGGAGGTGTTGTTCACCTCACAAGTGGTCACGGAAAAAGATACTGTACACTGGGTACCACCGGAAAGCTGTGAATGTGCAGATTACAACCCTGGTGAGTGTAAAAAGCTACGTGGGGGACAAACTTGGCAGTTGTTCATTGAAAATATAAAGTTGAAAATAAGCTTTTAATTAGAAAATATTCCAAATAAAAGCAAATAAAGAGTTTGAATGCATATTTTGCCACATGGGGATAAAGTAGCATTGCCATGAATGAAATCTAAGATTTGAGGTCCAAGGTCAAGGTCAAAGGTTGACAATGTGGTATATGATCAGATGTGTTGTGACGACTCTTTATGTGTGAAGTGTGACATTTATTACCTAATACAATGTTATGTTGGAGTGTATGAAATAAGTTCCTTTTGATGTCATGTCAAGGTCATGACCTCATGATACATATATGTTTCCATCCAGCAGCAGAGAAGTGATTGCAAGGGGCCTGCTTACATTGATAGTACATGTAAATACATGCATAACATATCTTATGATAGGCTGATGGTTAAGGTGACTTATCTTTCCTTTACACTATGAACAACAAGAATCACCTCCTTTTTCTCAATGCTGTGTCTTATATGCATTCTTGACCTTTTTTACCTTTCTTACATTAATCATCCTCAGAGTCAATGGTTTCTGGTAGCATGGAGTACATGTTTAAACATGTGTCAATGTTGTTTGCACTATTACAGCCACAGGCAGGAACGCAGGGTTGTTTGTGACTAAAACATGCCCAGTTATCTGAGCATGTATTTGAACATTCAAAGATGAGATCATTCAAAGGTTTTGGGCACTGCAGCCTTGTGACATGGCTTTTGGGATGAGCCTACCAGACTTCTGTTGCCAACCATTTTCCATCAGATTTTCTAACTCTTGAAAGCTAATGTGAGCTAACTTCCAGATCTTTAGCTGAAATGCTGCTCGCCAGACATGAAGAATAAAACTGTCCTCCATTGGTGGTAGTTTCTTTCCAGGTACTTTTGGCTTTTAACATGAGGCAGCAAACAGCATAGGTTGTTGAGATTGCTTGCAACATCTTTGCTCCAATACAGCAGGGGTAGACACTAACTTTATCAGCAATGGGCCACCCAGGCCCACAGCTTCAAAAATCTACGTGCCCAAATGAAAATCTGCGGGTCCAACAAAAGCATTTACCTTTTTCAAAGAGAAAATCATAGTTATTATTGATTAGGAACATCAAAATATAATCAAGACATACATGTTTCTGTTGATTCATTCTTTCCAATGGCATATTATATGCCTGTAATGATAACAGGATATTTTCCATGGGTTTTCTTCCCCCCTTCTTGTGGGCCACCCGGGCCCATAGGAAGCTAATTCTGTGGAAAACGGGCCCGTAACAAGAATTACGGGACATTCACTCCCAGGCCAGCGTTAGTGTGTGCCCCTGCATACATACATCCGGATAACCACTTCCACCTGACATTGATCTAGTATTGGGCACACTGTTATTTCCATCCCCCACTTCTATACCAATATTTGTAGTACTGGACTATCTTCCACCTGACGCCAATCTATTATTGGGTGAACTATCATCTCCATCCCCAACTACCATACCAACACATGAAGTACTAGACTTTCTTTCCAAAACATAATCCATGTTATAATGTCTGACATAGGAGGACTTACAACTCATGTGATACTTTACTATGAGATTCCCAGTGGATATTTCCTCCTTGTGGCAGATGATATCACGTCCAACTTTATCATCTCCTGATGCACATGCATTGAAAAGTGAAGTGAAGTGGTGGGGGCCAAAAGATTTCGACCCCTGAACCGAGGAGTGTATGGAACTTTGACCCCTGTTTGGGGGTTCAAAAAAATGTCACTCTGTTTTGAGCTAAAAGTCTGCGCACTGATTTATGACCCATAGGGGAAGGGGAAATAAAAAATTCTGCATGCTCTATGGGAAAACACACCATCTCACCGACCCAATCCCCCTTGTTAAAAGAATGATCACTCCCTAAAGGGACAATATCACCACTCATACTTAACCACATAGGAAACTAGAACAGTACTAGAAATGTGAATGGGACATGCTCAGTGATTATGCCCCTTTAAATTGACAAGGCATGGAAATAGGTTTGACCTTTACCTTGTATCTCAGTTGGTTTCACCTCATTGCTTTCCCAAAGTAGGCAGCCCTTCTCCGTCTATGTTGCAGAGCTGCCTACCTGGTGTGCCATTGCAGACCCAGACAATCATTTTTTATGTGAAATTGACATGATGACCTTGACCTTTATGTTAGAGGTCGCATTATAAACTTGTATCATAATAGAAATTGCCTTTGTGTTTCGAAGGTTATGATTTCAGATCATATCAAAACACCGGATACTTGACCTCTGACCTTTGACCTACTATTTGTCAGATTCATGTATTAGCATTATATGATATCATGCCAAGACACAATGAACAATTAATCTGTTGAATTGCAGCAAAATTTATATTTTCCTATTAAAACCTCATTTCCAACTTTTTATTTTCAATGTAGAAGTGCCAAGTTTGTCCCCCACAGAGAGTTTTACACTCACCAGGTCTATAATCTACATATTCACAGCTTTCCAGCGATACCTTGTGTCTGGTATCTTTTTCTATGACCACTCTTCTCAGAAATAATGCCCGTAGCAGCCCAGTGCTGCAGCATTAGGTCCCGTGGGGCCTGGGTGGGCCGAGTCTGGCATGGCGGGGGGTGGAGCCAGGGTGGGTAGGCTCTGTTCAGCACTAAGTGCCAGAATTTCAGTTCAGTTCAGTTTGTTTATTGCACTGCTATAGATCAATCAATGCGTCAAGAAAGGGTGACTTCTCCATGAAAAAGTTGTGTCCATATTGGTTTTAGAAGAATCCTCATAACATTGTCGGTAATAGCTACATTTGCAAACATTTTATATCAGGGATCTACAGGTCAATTATTTTGCAAATGGTGTATATGTGAATGCATCATTTTTATATTTGTACATAGCGCACTTCATATGAAAGTGCATTAAACAATTAAGAAGTATGCAGTTATTGGAAATATAAATATAAGCGTAAGAAATAATTCCTGACACTACCAATTCTAGAACTGTGACAAGTTCTCCAGCCTACCCCAATTATTGTCATCCAATATGACTCGTAGAAAGGATCAAAATGTTATCTCCGCCCTTGAGAAGACCTTCGATCTATATATAGGGCTTAGGGCAACTTGTAAACCAACTTTTAGTACAATATTTCAACATAATTCGAAGAATTTATCATTGTTCAGAAGACGCAAGTTGTAATTCTACGAAGTGATCTGCGGAGCAACAACAGAACAATTACAAATAAACTACCCACCTGGCCTATATCTCCATACAATAAACCCGAAACCTGCATAATGACAAGATGACATCTATGTCAGTCTATTGATGTCTGAACCCTAATAGTCTAAATGTGCAATTAGCACGGGGGTAATTTCCCGGGGGTGATGTTTGCAGCTTTAGGTGTGAAAGGGGTCTAATTATGGCATCATTAATATAGAGTCGGCAGTGACACCATGGGTGGTGCAGGTAAATGGCTTACTATTAGCCCTTTAAGGATGGCATGATGCATTAATGCATCATGCCCTTGGTCATCATGATGCATGAATGTAGCCCTGGCGAGTAACTCAACTGGTCTGCATATGGGGTCGAGACACCCCTGAAGGGTCAGCATGGTGCACCAATGCAGCGCCAGGGACTTATCAACAGGGCTGCATTGGTGCATGACGACAAATGTCATCTTTTAGCGACATGCCGTCCTTAGAGGGTTAAAGGCCTCTGCATAAAGCATAGACCAGCCAATAACGAAGTCACCTTGTATGATTATATATAGCGGGCTATTACTGCCCTGGTAGTGAGCTCATATAGCAGCAGTTATTATGTAAAGTAGCCATTGTATGATGAAACAGATACACACAGCAAAGCGCAGGTAAATGATGGTTAGGGAGTGGCCATTTTTGGTAGAGTTGGCGCGAGGTGGTCGAAACTTTTTTGGTACCATCCACGGGAGGGGTCGAGAATTTTTTGGTCCCTCCCCTCAGGCAAGTTGAAATTGAGCGCGGCCGATCCCCTTGAGCTGTAGTAACACGCGGGCTTTTTCGCTAAAAAGGGGTATAATTTTTTTGGTTCCCCCCCTTCAAGGGGTCCAATTTGTTTGGTACCCCCTTCAAGGGGTCCAAATTTGTTTGGTTCCCCCCAAATCCATCAGCCCCCCTGTTGTAAGAAAATGACCACCCCCTTATTAACCCTGAAATGGCAGCATAATGCTTTAATGCACCCTTTGTTGTGATGATGCATGCGTGCAGCACTGGCGAGTAACTCGCCAGGCCTGTATTCATGTATCATGCCTACCTATGTGGTAGATTCACTCCCAAAGGGTTCTCTTGATGCACCAATGCAGTGACGGCGAGTAACTCACCCACACTGAATTGGTGTATCATGGAAACTAATGAATATAGGATTCATATTTGCAGATTTCGGCATCATCCAGGGTCAAACTGGAGAACCGTATATATATATATATATATATATATATATATATATATATATATATATATATATATATATATATATATATATATATATATATATATATATATATATAGGAACCCCCCATATAGGAGAACAAAACTACCGATACACAGTTTAGAATCTTGTTTATATATATAGTTTCCAGATATCATAAAAAAAATCTTAAAACAAATACCACAAGGCTTGCCTAATGCTTCATAGCACGATATTGCCTCTGGCATGTCTTTGTGCCTTTCATCTCCGTCTCGGTGTAAACGTGTTGACTGTTCTCTCCTACCAAACCTAACTGCATGGTGTTGTCTATAACATATGGGGATCCCACATTTACCTGAGGCCAATAATTTGGGGGGAAAAGATGTGTTTCAGTAGGTTTGGGTGAGACGAGAGGTTGTTGTTTTCTCCGCCACTAACTTTTTTCCCCACGCTAACATTTTGCATTATGGACTTTCAAAATCAGGTTGATTGACGAATGAAAATGCCAAAAATATTGACATGACCAAAAGAAAGTGACCTCCAGTCTATAACACAGTGAAAAATCAAGTATAAAGGTGTGGTTCAGGTTACCCAACCCAATTTAGTAAAACAGGGCCCACACTAACATGATCCAATATTGAGAAAACTACTCATTTTAGGCCATGTTGGGGCTTATTTTGAGTCGATGTAATGGCCAATGTGTCAATCTGCAATGTTTAAGTTCAGGTTGTAGTTCATCAGACAATTTCTGGATATGTCAACTTTTGATGCCTAAGTTTAAAAAGAATAGTCCTATATCTACCTATACCTGGATTTTCAGACCATATAACCTGAAACCCACCTTTTGTTTTGGCCCGATTCTAAGATAGCTGCAAAGCTAGAAGTAAGCCCTCTATAATATAATATAGCTGCTATCTATAAGCATCCACTGGTCAAACAATCCGCCATGTTGTTTACCAGTGCTCACCCCTAAACCCCCTCTAACCCTACCTACTGCTTTTGTTTATAAAACATATTGCATAACGCGCCCCAGCCCGGGCACCTATTCATAAACATTTGCTCAATGGGCCTGTGTTTAGCACCTCTGTTTATTTTCGTTTTTGCTGCTGGTCCTCCTTAGGCTGCCATAACCATACCGTCATCACCCCGACCACATCATCCCCTCATCCCATGTGCCCATAGCGCCCACCACTAGCACTCTAACCCTTTAAGGACGGCATGTCGCTAAAAGATGACATTTGACTGGCCTGCATCAGCGAGAGCTCTACTCCGCCACGCACTACCCCCCCCCCCCCCCCTGCCCCACCTCCCTCCTCCTCCTCCTCCCTGCCGCTGCTCCCAGAATTAGAAATAGACAGTTGAGAAAAGTATAGCATAGAAAAAAGCCGTTGTTGTCTTTATTTAATTTCTAAGACTCTAAGCAAGTCTTGGAGTGACTCTGAGTCTCAACCCCGTATGGTCAGCATATTGCTTGAATGCAGCTCTGGCGATTTGCTCACCATGGCTGCATTCATACATCATGACGACCAAGGGGACAAGGTATGATGCATTAAGACATCCTGTATAACGTTGTCCTTAAAGGCTTAACTCAAAGAACTAGAGCTGTGGTTATGGACTTAGAGGGGAATAGTCAGGAGAGAAAAATAAGATTTAAAAAAAAAAGAAAAAAAGAACCCAAATTGATTTTTACCTCGCTCCCATGTGCTCTCGATCCTTATCCTCACATAATTTTGGAAAGACAGAAAAAAAGGACCTACTTTGAAACATAAGCTGCACATTGCTGGTGTTCCCATGGTAGGTTGCATCTGGTGGCGCTTAACCCTTTAAGGGTAGCGTACACTGTAAAAAAAATGTCGTCAAAATAACTGTGGATCACCGGCAACTTTTGGGACATAACTTTCACCGTTTTTTTAACGGTGACGGTCACCATCAATTTTACGTAGAATCACTGTTTATTTTACGTAGGATCACCATTAATTTTACATTGAATCACTGTTAATTTTATGTAGAATCGCCATTAATAGATTCAGAGTATTCAAATATACAGAGATTCAGCGTTTTTGCCAGTGCTATTACAGACTTTGGGAATATTCTATAAGCCTCACAGGGAGTCTGATTATGGTGACTTTAGTTACTGTAGTATACATCTAAAAACTTACAGATGAGCAATGCTTTGACTTTGTCCTGATCCTATATGCCACACTGGCTATATGAATCGCATAATAATATTTTTTACAGTGTAGTACTTTAATATAACATACTCTATATCGTCATAATCTATGAATGCAGCCCTGGCGAGTTATTCTCCAGGGCTGCATTCAAGCATCATGACAACAAAGGGCATAATGTATAGCACTATACAGCCCTTAACCCTTTAAGGATACCTTAATGCATCATGCCCTTGGTCGTCATGATGCATGAATGCAGCCCTGGCGAGTAACTCACCAGGGTTGCATTCAAGCATCATTCGAACCCTACATGGTTTGTATGCACCTGAAAGATCGACACAATGCTTGAATGAAGCCCTGGCGAGTTACTCTCCAGTGCTGCATTCAAGCATCATGACAGCAAAGGGCATAATGCATTAAAGCACTATGCAGCCCTTACAGGGTTAACGTCGGGTAAAGTCGTCCATTGATCTGTTGTGTATGAGAGGGCTTGTAGCTTTTAACCCCCTGTGCCTAGCCCCTGTTGACGTCCTCTCATCCCTACAGTCCTCTTAGCAAATAGAGCCCAGAGGGTTGGAAGCAGAGAATGCTGAAAATCGAAAATATAGTTAGTACAAGGAGGGAAGTATATGTTTAACTATCAATATACAATGCGAAAGTCGAAATTGGTCTTTAAAGGATCTTTTCGGAAGTATTTGAGTGCTGTAGCCTAGTTCAATGAAATACTTGCAATAAGGAGAATATATCATTTTGATTTAAACACAAAATTTAAAACTGCATTATACGGTAGGTCTTGTATACATCGTACGGTTCACATAGCAATTAGGTTAGGCCAAAAAAAAGAAGGTTTGTTTCAAGTAACATGGCATGAAAATGTAGGGTCGATAGGTCGGATTTTTTTTTTTCAACTTTTTTCTTTTTAACATGAAAGTACTACCTGGCCTCTCCAAAGACCCGAAAATTGACCCAAAATGGCTCAAAATAATGGAATTTCTTCAAAATTGCATAAAAAACGTAGGGTCGGCCCTCTTTTGATAGGGTCGGTCGGGTGACCTGAAACAAACCCTTTTTTTTTTGGCCTTATGTTCATAACTTGATATGGTATAAGGAAACTTGGAGCTTGGAAAGATAAAATTGATAACAAAATCAAAAGATGTCCAGACTTTTAGTGGACCTATACGTTATTGCAGTCTATAAACATTTGGGTCATGTTTATAACTTAATAATACATGAGAAAACTTGGAGATGGAAAAGCTAAAATGAAATAAAATGCAAAGGTTCCATACTTCCAATGGACCTGTACAATATAGGAGTCTATACCATTTGGGTCATGTTCATCATAGCTTAATATTGCATAAGAAAATTAGAGTTTGAAAAGTAAGAATAAAATAAAATGGAAAGGGATCCAGGCTTCCAGTACAGTATAGAAGTCTATAGGGGTACACTTGAGTCCTGAACCTTTCAGTAGAGGCTACTAATGAGGAAATACGAGTACACTCCATGAGCTATGAGTATAATCAACTTACGTGCATTTACCTAAAGACCACATACCTGAACAGCTATAGATACATGCACTATTCAAACACACCCCACTCCCAATCCAATTTACAGTCTTAGCACTTTTAGAACAGCATGATGCCTTAATGCTTCATCGTCATGGCATGATACACAAATGAAGCTATGATGAGGAACCTGGAGAAACTGCATTGCTGTATCATAGCCAGTTTAGTCAGCATGATGCATTCATGCAGCACTGGTGAGTTACTCACCAGAGCTGCATTCATGCATCATAACCGATAAAGGTGCTCAAAACATTAAAGCACCCTGCTGCCCTGATAGGGTTCCCATAGCCGTAAACGTCAGTGAAGCACCGGTGGGGAGCCTTCAGAAGTGAAAGGCTCCCTCCAGGCGAGGGGAATCGATTCAGTTCCTGCGGTGAGGCTTTGATAAAAGGGTTGGCGGGAAGTGTGTAATTTTACAACCTGTTAACTTTGTCCCACCTGTGGCCGGGCTGTATGCCCCCCTGGGGTGGATAAACTGGTGTGTGTGTGGGGGGGGGGGGGGGCGGGGGGTGTACAGTTAAGTTTAACCCTTTGAGGGATGTATAGTGCTTTAACCCTTTAAGGACAGAGGTCGCTCAAAGCTGACATTTGTCATCATGACTCTCGCTGGTGCTGCATTGGTGCATTATGCCAATCCTTCAGGAGTGTCTCAACCTTATAAGGTCGGTAATCATTGATGCTTGAATGCAGCCCTGGCGAGTTACTCACCAGGGCTCCATTCATGCATCATCACGACCAAGAGCATGATTCATTAAGGCATTATACCGTCCTTAAACGGTTAATGCACTAAAGCCCATGTCGTCATGATATATGAATGCAGCTCTGGCGAGTAACTCACTAAAGCTGCATTCATGCATCAAGTTGATCGCTAGCATATACGTATAAACCCAAAGGTATATATATAGGGTCGGCATGATGCATGCATGCATCGCTGGCAGTTTTATTCACCAGAGCTGCATTCATGCATCATGACGACCACTATGCGGCCAATAAAGGGTTATATCAAAAGGGAGGAGATTCATCATGTCAAGTTACATGTTGTGGGCTTGTTATGGACTTGGTAAGGACTCACGTGCTCAGCCGAGCATGTGAGTGAGGTCGGTGTATGTGGCCGCACTACCGGTATATCAAGCCGATAGGGGAGCCCGGGGGAGCCAGACCTGAATATGGGTCGGTGATAGGAGTTAGAGCCATTATAGCAGATTTAGGTACTAGATCTTACTGACTAGTTAACCTTGAGGGTGGAAATGGTACTTTAATATGATCCTTTTGGCATCATGTTGCATGATTAACTCACCAGGGCTGCATTCATGCATCATACTGATCATACTGATCCTAAGGGATGATAACCTCCTAAAGGGTCGACATGCTGCAGTATTTGTGAGTTACTCCCCAGGGCTGCATTAGTGCACCACAACTCAAAATAAACATGGATCTTCGAGGCATCATCCTGTCCTTAAAGGGAAGATGGTGATGACATGATCATGATGTAAGCCTACATGTAACATGTCTCTATCAGGGCATTAAGACGACTTAATCCTCATGTTCATTTTGCTGTCCTCACGCCCCTGCCTCACGCCTTGTCCTTTTATTGCTCATGGGTTGTGACAAACAGGTTAGACATGCTACCATGGAATGCCCCATATACCCCGGTACCTCTTCCGGTTGGGGTTTGAAGGGAAATCTCCAGACTCTCTAAACTGTGATATATGTGCTTTCTACAATATAGCCGTGTTCCTTCAAAATTATAGTTTAATGAACAGAATATTGATTGAATATAGGACTGCTTGTGTCTGTACTCATTGCTATTTATTCTCTATAGCTGCATTTCCCTCCATTGGGTAGTCTCGAGCGTTGGGATAGTTTGTAGATTAGTTATCTCTCTTGCTATTTTGAAACGACTGTATTTTAGATTTGTTTATGAGCAGGGAAACAACAAGAAACAAAATACTGTCCAAAGTTTTGATATCAAAGTTAGATTGCTATTGTCGAGCCACGAAGAAGTATACTTGTGGTGTAATAGTGGCTTGAATAATGGTGATGCATGACTTTTAGTTGTCTGGGTACGTAGATCAATAGACACTTGAGATAATGATGATGTAGATAATGTAGCTTCACCACTGTCATTGGCTGTATATGTAATGCTGCAACCTGGGTGTGTTCTATGGATCACATAGTACAAAAGGCCACAACAGGCCTACTACAGAATATGGCTGCTCCCTATAACTAGACCAAAGACCATTTTGAAGACCGTTTTTACAAGTGACCTTTCGTGGTCACCACTTTACAAGATAACTAATGACAACCTTCCTACAGAAGGAGGACACCACACGGTGATGCACTGCTCCCTCCCACACTCATAATAGGGACTGGTCCTTAGTTAACGGTGGGTGGGGTGGAGTAGTGCACTGGAGGGGGTTGGCATTTCTACAGTGATTGTAGGGATAGGAGTGGGCAATTTACCGCTTTTCTGCAAAATAAAACATGTGAATAATTGTATTTCAAAACTATACTATAGCTCAAAAACCGACCCCCCCCCTGTTGTTAAAAAAAATGACCACTCACTTAGGTAGCCAGGTGAGTGTTGCAGGTGTGACGGCTACCTGTATTCAGAGTGATGAACCTCACACCTTTATACACCCTGTCATTCAGCCCTGAACATCCCCTCACCTCCTCCCCCTCCTTCTACTCCTCAATAGCCACCCACCCCTGTATACGCCACCTCTCCAAGGTATAACCATGTCAGGGCCGCATACTGCTTTAATGTGATATACCCTTTGTCGGCATGTTGCATGAATGCAGCCTTTTGGTGAGTCTACTCACTTGGGCGGTATGCAAACAGCATAAGGATCCTTCGAGAGTGTATCAACCCCATAGGGATGGCATCATGCATGAGTGCAGCCTTGGCAATTAGGCTCACGTGGGCTGCATTCCTGCATCATGAAGACAAACTCCAGAGCACATGAAAGGACTATGAGGTCCATACAGCTTCAACAAGTCCCAACAAAAGGTGAGATCCCGTTAGGTATAAAAGCCCTCCCCACTGACCTTTTTACCACTTCTTGTCTCCTATAGTTGCCCCATTAGGTCATAAAAAGCTACATGGAGGGTAAAGTTACCTGCCCTATTCATAAATATCCCATTTTCCACTGACAAAAAAGTAGCCTGAATCGTGTCTCAAACGTGCTACAATGTAATAAATTAGTATTCTCTGCTGTTTACAATGTTTGGTATATGAACAGTGGTTATCGGAGGTCAATAATTTGGAAATGATATGCGTTATATTACATGGTACATTATTAATTTGGAGATGTTTATATATACATGATGAAATATTTTTTGTTTCAATGAGCTCTAAACAAACTCTTTTATTAACATAAATCACGTTGGAATCGCGGTATATTTTATGTCAACAGATGAGACAAAATCAATATTGTTACAAGAGTATGAAGGCATGTACTAGTTTGCGTAATACACAATAATATGTACTGCCTATAGTAAAATAACATGTTATATCCCCATCATGCCATATAGCTCCGCTCATTGTGGGGCATGATTTATATATACATTTATATGTATAAGGTTCCATCACCGTGGTATATTGACCTACCACCACCAGTGACCACAGAATGAACAACAAATCAACTTACTTATTTATTTTCTTCTTTACCGTCCCCAGTTCAGCATATGTCAGTCGGTTAATGGACCTAGGCATTACCCCGGGGGGGGGGGGGGGGGCACTGAGTCTGTGAGGGTAGATAACAACTGCCGCCCTACCGCCCCTCTTTTTAGAGGTAGGGAAATTTGACCGCCCTACTCTTCAGAAGTTGGGAGATTTGACCGCCCTACTTTTCAGAGGTTGGGAGATTTAACTCCCCCACTTTTCAGAGGTTGGAAGATTTTATGAGCTATTAAAGTTTAGCTCTCTATGGGTATTGTACAAAATTCAATCTTAATCATCCATTTCAACAAGAAAACTTGTTCAATATAATGATGCTAATTTAACCGCCCTACTTATGAGGGCCTTGATGACATCTGACCGCCCCCCTTTTCAGGATCTAATGGAAAATTACCGCTACCGCTTTTCAGAGTTGTGCTGCAGTGGTTATCCAATACATGGTGGAGTGCCCCCCGGGCCATTACACTCTATTACGTACTATCCTAAGCAGTATAGATGATATATTATACATGATACATTATAGACAGGGTGTCCTTTTCATAAATGCTATTACGCATGTCCAATTGTCTGGTGATATTGTAATTTGATATATAATGTAGTCTATATAGGGGTCTATGTATAGCATATTTACACATGTATACGGAACTACGGATGGGTGTCAGGATGTTGTGCATATACCAAAGTAGTGAAACTTGCCCAAGTCTCTGATAAATAATGACATTTCATGAAGGTTTTAACTCCAATGGAGACCCATGGAGTGAACTCATGGTATCACTACCCCCCCCCCCCCTTTCTAATCACCCCCTATCCTCCCTGTCTCTGTGAGGTGAAATATTGCGGACTAACATGTGGACTATTTTTAACATATTTTCACGTTACACCAGAGTCGCATAAGGGCTAAAATGTGGTTATAGTAAGTAATATAGACCCACAACAATATTTAACACTATAACACATTCTAAACATGGATCAGAATGAGGCTATTCAGGGAAAATGAGTGTGTATACCATATCAGGATGTCCCAACAGTATTACATGTATAGCTCTAGTCCTTTGAGGTTCGGACAATGATTTGATACCTCAGGTGGTCATGATGCACCAATGCAGTGCCGCTGAGTAACTCGCTGCATTGGTGCATCATGCCCCCAAAAACCCTTTGAGGAGTGTATCAATCCCATATGTTCTACATGATGCATGAATGCAGCCCTGGTAATGCTAGACTCGCAGGTCTGCATTCATGCATCAGCCCTGTTATATTTTGCACCCTATTATGGTCATATTTACCGATTAAAAGAGAAATAACAGACTCCGAATTCCTCATATAGATTTACAGGCACTTAGACTTAGTATATGGAAACATAATGAAAATAAAAAATCGCCCAAAATTAGCTGGTAATGTATCTTTAAAGCACTATGCACCTCTAAACGGGCTACCATAGTTGTCTATTACCCCCTAGACTAGAACAAGTGACCCAGGGTCCCATTGTCATGGGCCCTGTACAGAAGATGATATATTATAGCTATTCCCTCCCATCTATAGCACATCCTCCATACCCTCACCATATGCTGCAGTGTACACTATATAGTCCCCCCCCCCCCACACACACACCCCAGGCCAAATGAAAAAAAAGGTTTGTTTCAGGTCACCCGACCGACCCTAGCAAAACAGGGCCGACCCTATGTTTTTTTTGTGCAATTTTGAAGAAAATTTCATTTTTACACTTTTTAGGTAATTTTTAGGGTTTACACTGAGGAGTGAGGATGGCTAGTACTTTCATGTTAAAAAATAAAATGAAATAAATATCCGACCTACCGACCCTAGTCTTTCTTGCCATGTTACCTGAAACACTTTTTTTGGCCCTATACACAAGCTGCTCGCCACATGCTCCACTGGGGGAGGGGCACAGAGAAGCCATTCTGACAAGACAACATACCATTCTACCAAAACTCAAAATGTAGCCACAAGAAAATATCAGTGATATCTAAACACTGATAACTTGAAACCTGCGTGGGCATAATGGATCACACTATAATAATGGCTTTGTTAAATTGTGTTATACAATGTCTATTTTATGATAGTGACTTCCCATTGTATACATGTATGTTGTAAGCATGTAGGAGTAAGAGACGGCACTGTTGGAGACAACGGTCGACCAGACATGGGAATGGGGGGGGGGGGAGGGGGTCGCCGAGGGTAGCTTTTCACTACCCCCTCCCTGAGTAGGCTATAATAGGCCAGGGTAAGAACCTGTAAAAGGGAACCTGTTGATCTCCAGGGATGCTAACAGAAGGATACCCTCCCACCACCTCCTATATACCAGCCTTGTTATCTTGTACAGTTATGTTAGGGGGGGGACATTTTTTAAAACAGGGAGGGGGAGGTTGGTGTATTTGTACAGAGAGAGCAGTAAAGGTGTCAACTATGTCTCCCACGTGGCTCTGGTGAAATAGAGAGGCAAACAGCTAATGACTCTGCTTATATGAAGAACTTGAGTTGACTCTCTACTATCAGTGTCAATAGCAGAGTCAATAGCTGTTTGACACTCCATTTTTGCCAGAGCCACTTGGGAGACACAGTTGGCACCTTTACTTTTCTGTGTGTATTTTCGCACGAGCCCCCTCCCCCCCCCCCCGTTCAATGAGAGGGGTCAAAATCCCCCCCCCCCCCCCCTAGCCGTGTATAATGTAAACAGACATTGTTGCTAAAGAGGGATAACGTCCCCCCCCCCCCCCACCTCCCACCATCCCCCCAAGAGGGATATAGCCTACATTTCTCCCCCGCCCTGCCCACCACCACCCAAACATAACTACCGTTCCCTGTTTTTTAAATGTTACCGCTCCCTAATATGTATCTGGAGGCGGTGACAGCACGGTGCCTCTGTACCTCCTATAGAGGCAGGCATGGGGACACGAGGGGGCATTGTTAAAACGTACACAGACAGGCGCCACACCGCCATACAGGTTATTACATATAGTTAGCCATTTAAGGACGGCATGATGCATTAATGCATCATAGCCTTGGTCGTCATGACGCATGAATGCAGCCCTGGCGAGTAACTCGCCAGTGCTGCATTCAAGCATCATGCCGACCCTACAGGGTTTAGACACTCCCAAAGGGGGTTACTTGCCAGGGCTGCATTGGTGCATCATAACGACAAGTGCATATTTTAGCGACACATGTCCTCAAAGTGGTGACCCTTTAACGACGGCATGATGCATTAAGGATTGTTGTCTATGATGCACCCGCACAGTGCTAGGAAGTACAATTAACTCGTTGATGATGCATTGGTGCATCATGCCAACCGTTCGGGAGTGTCTCAACCATGTAGGGTCGGCATGAGGCTTGAATGAGTTACTCGTCATGGCTGCATTCATGCATTATGACGACCAAGGGAATGGTGCATTAAGGTATCTTGCCGTCCTTAAAGAGTTAACCATTTTAAGACGGCATGATGCTTTAAGAATAGTTTTTAAACGATGCACAGGCACTCGCGGGTGATGCATCAGTGTATCATGCCAAGTCTCATACAGTGTATTAACCCAGTGGGCTCGGAATGATGCATGAATGCATCATGACAGGGCATGAATGCATCATGATGGTACATTAAAGCACCATGTGGCCCACTGTATGTAGATCTGGTATAGTTCCTGCTGTGTCTCAGTATCTGTGTGTATTATGAGGACTGTTGTTGATGAGAGGTTTCCTTGTCAACACATGATCAATAACATCAGATTCTGCATGATAACAACATCCTTCACGTCTTCCCTCTCACTGCTTGAATACCTTACTGTTGTGAAAAGAAATCATTTAAATAAAAATACGTTATGAATTCAAATGACAGCATACATGGGCTGTAGAGGGTAGTGTGTTTCTTGCAAAAAGTATTTTACCTGCAGACATTTTAGTAATGTGGGCTTGATACTTTTTAACCATGTTTATTCATCCTGGTTGGAAAAGGTCGAGCAATTATAAAAGTCAGCGCTTGAGTTGCATTTACAAAATAACAAACAATACCATTTTACAATTCTGGATCATAACTTGACTTGTGAATCATTCATATAGAGTGTAATACGTCGTATGATGGGACTCCAGATGGGTCAAAAGTGACCTGGGCTTCCAACCTCAGACAATAAGATAAGTGGACAAAGTTTACAATAGCTTAAAGGGCGACTTTTCGACCTGGACTCCTTAATTTCGGTGACTTTCCGATCTCAGGGGGACTCCTCTGCACTCCCTATGATGTGTCTGTACCAATCGAGTCAGCATACATAGAGCAGCAGCAGAGGGTGGCCTCAGAAGTGATTTAATTCATACAATTACTGAAAGCTACAACATGATTTTTTATCTTGTACAATGTCTCTGGACATGGAAAAGTGATGTTGTACAAGCAATATCTCGTGCAGGCACATAGAAAACTGCACTTCTATATAATGTGTCACTTCAAATTTTGGTCTTTTTTTTAAAGCTTGAAAACATACAAACCAGACTTTGCTAGCACCCATATTGACCTTAGAAAAATTCTAATGGTATCTACCCCCCCTTAATTGGATCCAAGGATCACTTTGAGACAACACTCATGTTGCTAGGACAAGCGCTTGCTTAGCAATGGCCATTTTTGCATAGCAACGGGTAGTGTCAGAGCCATGAAAACATACAAACCAGACTTTGCTGGCACAGATATTGACATTAGCAAAATTCTAATGGTACCTGATGGGACCTGTCCCCCCTGAATTGGATCCAAGGATCACATTAAGACAACCCTCATGTTGCTAGGACAAGCGCCTGCCTAGCAACGACCGTTTTCGCATAGTAACAGGCAGTGTCGGAGCTATCAAGACATACAAACCAGACTTTGCTAGCACAGATATTGACATTAGCAAAATTCTAATGGTACTTATCCCCCTTATTTGGATCCAAGGATCACATTGAGACAACCCTCATGTTGCTAGGAGAAGCGCTTGCCTAGCAATAGCCATTTTTGCATAGCAACGGAGGTGTTGGAGCTATGAAAACATACAAACCAGACTTTGCAAGCACAAATATTGACCTTATAAAGATTTTGATGGTATCTACGCCCCTAGAATTGGATCCAAGGATCACATTCAGGCAACCCTCATCTTGCTAGGACAAGTGATGACCATTTTTGCATAGCAAAGGGCCATTTTGGAGCTAAGGAAATAATTGCACTAGGTATAATTCAAAGCATGTTGATTCTATAAACTAGTCTGCTCTCTTGAGGTTAAACATTTTCATACAATGGTAAGAATTGATACTGTAATAATAATATATTCTATACTAGAATGTAAAGATATTAGACTATAACACAGTTGATAAATATGTGCATGAATAACCCAGTCAACATTGCTTGTTGGGGCCCATAATTATGTGTTTTTACTTAGGCAAGCTGATTTGCCCACCCTGGGTTTTGGTCCTTTTTGTCCAGGGCTACCAGTGGGAGCCCAGATGGGTCACCCCAGATTCCTAGTGCCCAGCCCTAGCCCAGTTTTAGCACACACCATAAAGATGTACAATAAATGGTAATTTCTGGAAGGAAATCGGATGTCAGTATGTTTCGAAATATTTACAATGCATTCATGGATAAAAAGTTTTTGTGGGCTTACACATCTAGGCTCCCACTGGTAGCCCTGGACAACCCTGCATAACCCAGATATGGGCAAGCCCATCTGGCACAAGTAAAACACACATGGGCCCCAGGGACCAATGCTGACTGGGAAGTTTCATTTCAGAATTGGTGAATGTCAAATAGTTCTAGTGTGCCTTATAATTGATAAAATATTAAGTCCAATGATGCTAAGAGCCTGCTGTTAGTGCAGTACTTAGCAACAATAGATTTGATTAGCAACCAATGCTGGGAACTACATTCAGATACATATGATACAAAGTGGATATTGATTTAGCCAGAATCAATTATCAGTGGATTGAATTGATTTTCTTCAGAGCACTGTATCTTTGATATTCATCAATCAACCATAGCACAATTGTACCTAGCCACTCAAAATCATCATAATAGATCCCCACAAAAGATTTTGATGGCTACAAAACTTCACAGAAATAGAATGGGACCATTCAGACCTGTGTACCCACTGCCAGAGTATTGTTTTATGGAATATGGTTCAACTGGTTGTAATGTGCCTTGGAGAATATTTCTGTAGTGTGTTGAGAAGGGGCAGGGGTATCCTGGGAAAACTTTCTGGGAAGTTTTGAGAAATTCTGGTAATGATATATGGAGGAGAACCCAGTTTAATTGGGCCATGGTTTACAGATTTCTGAAGGGGGGAATTTAAGGATGCATTTCAGAGATTTTCTAGCGGCAATTTGCTGCAGCGTGTGGAGAAGGGCATTATTGTCAGGTACTAACTTACTGTTAAAGTGTAGGAGATCAGTGCTCTCCATGCCCGAGTGGTAGGCTTGCAGTCCCAGCTAACAAAAAAACGTTATTTTACGTCAAAATAACGTTATAAAATTTCATGTAACGTTATGCCATAGTAAGGAGCCTTAGGGAAACGTTATTTAACGTTATATAACGTTATAAAATGTTGTATAACGTATTTTGTTTACTGGGGTCACTGCTCCCCTCCTGTACCGATCCAGTAACCAGAAAGCGTATAGGTAGACAGCCAAAGAACCGTGGTATAGTGGTTAACATTCCTGAATCTGGATAGGGCGGTCTGGGTTTGATTCCCAGCAGTTCTATAAAATGCTTTTCACCTATACCCGACCCCCACACTGGTAAAACTACTGCGATGAATTGGGTAGTATGTTGACTACTGGCGGTTGGTAGTTGGAGGAATAGGTTGGTCTGCAGTACAGGCAGTTGGAGTTAAGCATTAAGTCTGCTCAATGATGGGTTAGATGGGTACGGTGCAAGATTAAGCTCAAGGTGATGCGGTGTACTCTAGGAAATCAGTGATCTCCGTGCCTGAGTGGTAGGCTAGCTCTGGTATCCACTGTTCCCCTCCTGTACCGATCCAGTAATGTGGAACATGTGTAGGTAGACAGCCAAGGAACTGTGGTGTTATGGTTAGCATTCCTGAATCAGGATAGGGTGGCCTGGGTTCAATTCCTGGCAGTTCTTCTAAATGTTTTTCACCGTTTAGGTGGGGGTAAACCTGTTGTGAATTTAATAGGCACCTCCTGTTTGCAGTTTTCTTTGAAGGCTACCCCATCACCAATTGCATATACTGACTAGATACCCATCTGAACAGGAGACACAGTTGTCAGTAAGCCTTTGATACATAGAGGACACATGTGAATGTGGGAGTTAGCTATCATACTTGTAGTGGAGCAGATCTCACAGTCACTTTGGCCTGACAGGGATTTTCAAAAGTTCTCTACCCCAGGCCCCTTTAGGAAATAATAAGTACCAGCCCTTCAATAGCCACCTGTCTTGATCAGGGGATGGGGTTACAGCAAGAATAGTAGAGTGTAAGCTATACGCTATTTAGGCTCGTTGGTAACAGGATATCCAATACAATAACCGTTGGGGCGCCAAAACACAATATTACCGT
Organism: Harmothoe impar; assembly: GCA_947462335.1. Classification (NCBI taxonomy): domain Eukaryota; kingdom Metazoa; phylum Annelida; class Polychaeta; order Phyllodocida; family Polynoidae; genus Harmothoe; species Harmothoe impar. The sequence continues at coordinate 63,554,369 of OX381713.1, read as the reverse complement.
ATATCAGTGATGTTGTACTCAGAATCAAATCTTGTTGCTAGAAGTAAATGAATGTTGCTGGGTATATTTCCTGTTGCATTATCACATTTTAAGATATTTAGGCCAAAATCCTAACATAAAGGTGAATGAGCATTGTCAATGCCTCCTATTCGCACCTCAGCCCTAAGACAATGCAATGGATGACAGATGCGTTAGGGCAGAAGGTCAGATATTGTACCAGTTGCTAGGCATGGAATGTTTGGAATTGCTGTTGCTAGGTAACAGAGTGCTCCTAGCAAAATGACAATAGTTCCAATAGAATCCCCAGGGTCTGTATACTGGGGGTAAGTATGGCCAAACACCTTCTATTCCCCAATTTGTGTTGGTTGCTAGGCATGGATTGTTTGTAATTGTTGTTGCTAGATAAGTAGACAAATGCCAACGCCCATTGATACTGTCTCTGTTGTATTTCACGAGTGGGGGCTGGGGCCATATCCCACGAAGCCGCAGGCTGAGTGGGATATGACCCAGCCCCCACAAGTGAAATACATCAGAGACAGTATCAATGTAGTTGGCATTTGTGTTTATTTTTTATTTGAAGCCATTTAATGAAAAAAAAAACTTTTCCCAGCCCATTGAATACGGCCACATTGTATTCAATGGGGGCATTGAATACGGCCCGTCAGTGCTAAAGCATAGAGAATCTTGTATTTCAAAAAAATAACAGAGTGGTCCTAGCAAAATAACAATAGTCACAATAGAATCCCCAGGATCTGTATACTGGGGGTAGGTATTGTCAGATCCCTTCTATTCCCACCAATTGTGCCCATTGATAGGCATGGCATTTTTTGGAACTGTTTATTATTGTATGAACATTGGTAATATTTTGATAGGGCCTGTTGCTATGCTAAGAGTGCTGTTGCTAGGCAACCAGTTGTCTTAGCAACATGAGGGCTGTCTTAATGCGATCCTTGGATCCAATTGAGGGGGGTAGGTACCATCAAAATTCTTCTAAGGTCAATATCTGTGCTAGCAAAGTCTGGTTTGTATGTTTTCATAGCTCCGACACCGCCCATTGCTATACAAAAACGGCTGTTGCTAGGCAAGCACTTGTCCTACCAACATAAGGGTTGTCTCAATATGATCCTTGGATCCAATTCAGGGGGGATAGGTACCATCAGAATTTTGCTAATGTCAATATCTGTGCCAGCAAAGTCTGATTTGTATGTTTTCATGGCTCCGACACTACCCGTTGCTATGTAAAAATGGCCATTGCTAAGCAAGCGCTTGTCCTAGCAACATGAGGGTTGTCTCAAAGTGATCCTTGGATCCAATTAAGGGGGGGTAGATACCATTAGAATTTTTCTAAGGTCAATATGGGTGCTAGCAAAGTCTGGTTTGTATGTTTTCAAGCTTTAAAGAAAATACCAAAATTTCAAGTGACACATTATATAGAAGTGCAGTTTTCTATGTGCCTGCACGAGATATTGCTTGTACAACATCACTTTTCCATGTCCAGAGACATTGTACAAGATAAAAAATTATGTTGTAGCTTTCAGTAATTGTATGAATTAAACTCTCTAAATATTGCTCTTTTCAAGAGCCTGCTGCTGCTCTAACAGTAATACGCACTCAGAGATCAAGTGAAAGTAAAATAAATGAGCCTCTGCTTGTCAGGATATGCTGTATAATGTATACGTCCCTAATGTATACCCCATCCACTAACCTAAACACAACGCGTACGTTCCGTGTCAATGCACAATAATAATGACGATGTCATCCTATTGTTTCTGAAAGCCTTAAGGACGGCCTGATACCTTAATGCATAATGCCCTTGGTCGGCATGATGCTTGAATGCAGCCGTGGCGGGTAACTCGCCGGGGCTGCATTCAAGCATCATCCGACCCTATGGGATGGAAACACTCCCGGAGGGTCCAGATGATGCACCGATGCAGCCCCGGCGAGTAACTCGCCGGGGCTACATTGGTGCATCATAACGACAAATGTCATATTTAGTGACATGCCGTCCTTAAAGGGTTAACGTCGTGTGCGGCCCACTGCATGACGTCACAGCTTACATATATACACTATACATGATATAGGCTGCCAAGAACAATAGAATGTGGAACTCAGTCTGAGTGGAGTAAAGAGAGACGAGTAGCATTGTCCTGGACAGACTGGTAAAGTGGCGCAGTATTTATGTCATATTCGTGGTATGCGAGCTGCTCTTAGAGCTGGTGTTGAGTCACTCTTTAGGCTGGGAGGAGGTTCTGTCTGAGGTGCATACTGTTTATTGTTTATTGTGTAGGATAGTGGTCTAGATGTCTAACCTTTTAAAAAGTTGCATGTGTAAAAAACAACTGCCAATTGTCATTATAATGTGGCACTGGGGAGTCATTCAGAATAGCATATTTCTTTGAGGGAATTTGAAATATTTTAAAAGTATAATCTTCGAAGAGCCCCCCCCCCCCCAGGACCAAATCATAGGGCCCTAGACGGGGGGTAGCTCTGTCACTTGTCGATCCTAAGAAATGCCAATGTCCCTTGTCGATCCTAAGAAATGGGTCTTGTCCCCTGTCGATTTAAAGGGGTAGATTTGTCGCTTGTCGCCAACCAAAAGCATTCCCTTGCCCCTTATGCATAAAGGCTAAAACTAGGGCTTGTCGCCTTGTAGAATTTACCTGTCTGGAGCCCTAATCATGTCAGAAGACTAGTGATGGTATGAGACCTCAGTCCCCTCCCACCCCCCCCCCCCACCTCCCTCACGGTGAGTTACACAGTGAGTTATTCATACTGGTTCTCTTTACATTTGGTATTAGGTATGCACAGTGATGTAGTCAAAACAGGATTGTTTAAATGGTAATGCTTTACTGAGAACAGATATGTTTTTTTCTTTTTAGTTTGATCAAGGTTTATTGACAGAAAAAAAATCGTTAAAAGTATGAAATAATACAAACCAACAAATATGCAGTATACAATATACAGTCTCAAATGTTAACACTTCATACTTAGCCTTGTTTCAATGGCACCGGTAATACTGGGGGTGCAGAGGGGTCCCCCCTGAGGTCGGAAAGTCGCCGAAATTATGGTGTCCAGGTCGAAAAGTTGCTTTTTTGGACACGTTAAGCTATTGCCAATCTTGTGCAAAAGTCGCCAGGTCGCTTATTTTATTGCCCTAAGTCGGAAATGGCCTCCAAAACAGCCCAGGTCGCTTTTGACCCATCTGCCTTCACAATACTGGTTTGCTGAGTATAGATAAAGACCTCACCCCTGTCTAGACTCCCCATACTACCCCGCTACGGTTGAGGAGCTCCGTGAGCAGGTCAGTGGGCCCCTACCCCGTTAGCTGCTCGGTGAGCTGCTCAATGAGTAGTTCAGTACCCAGCGTGCAGGTGACCCGGCCTGCTGTGAAGCTGACAGCTCACCACTGACCACCCACCCTACACATAGTGCACAGTCCCCCCCCCTCCCACCCCCCCCCCCCCAAAAAAAAAGAAAGCCCCCCCCCCCCTTCAGGGGCATCTGTAGCATGTATATGGACTTATAAGTAGTGGTGACCAATTTTCCATTATGGACTTAAGATAATGCATTTAGTCCAGGTGGGACGCAGGACCCTCAATTCAATTTTTTGAGGGGGGGGGGGGTGATGTCTGGTTCTCAAGATTTCGAGGCAACACTAGTATACTTTAATATTTCATAAAAATGGAAAGATATCTCACTGGCTATGTGCCCCAAACTCATCAGTACACCACCAAGCACACAGATGGATTATTTTATTCGTAGATGATAAAGGGACCACGTTATGGTTTAATTGAACGCGTGCTGCGATCAAACCATGCTAGTACGTATTTAGTTGCATGACACTGGCCATTTTATTAGGGAGTCTTGTCCCTTCCTTATCCGACTGACCATTCCTCTCATAATACAGATGGCATATGGTGGTGAATCATGGTTGGCTCCATAAACTAATGGATACAATATTCAAAAGGGTGGACATGGCAACGGAGTTAATATTGAGTTGATAAAGGTTCAGGTCACATAAAATCATGAAAATGATGTGACCAAGTTGAAACTTAAAAAAAAGAACTACTCGAAGGGTTACCTTCAAACGCATTCCTTGATCAAGCCCGACTAACAGTACCAGTTCTTAATAGGTGCCATAGCTCATCGTATAGTCTCGTCTTTTCTTTATCAGACCTGACCATTCCTCCCTCAGCATATCAGTCGGGCTGCAGTGGGAAGCGACTGCGGGCATACAGACTCCCTCCTGAAAGTCAACGGAAATGTGACAAATCTGCTTTCTTGTCTCTGTCATTATCATTACTCTTCTTTTCCAACCAATGAAAATATTGTCGTCAGGTCAGCTGATATGCCGCCATCTTTATTGATAGTTCCCCTGTTATCCACAATCTGATAAGGAGAACATGAAGACACGTGACTCCATGACTTATTTTATTGAATCTGTCCTGAGCCTGGACCTGCACTTCGTGGGATTCATGATTCAGTCAGTTTAATTTTTCAATTTTCACCTGACGAAGGTGGTCATCATTTGTTGAGCCATTTAAGTATGGTGTCAGAAAAGAAGTGGAAAAGAAGTGGGAAGTCCTACAAATAGTGTAAAACTCCCTGACATGTGTAGTTCCGTTTAAGAACGCTTTACTCTTTCCCTCAAAGTAGGTGTCTAAAGCATATTGCTGATAAGAGATATTAGGCAGCTTGAATGCTTTTAAAAGTCAATGACAGGAACGTATAGAGCAGCTACTATGCATTATTATAGAAAATTCCAATTTAGGCAATTCAAAATAGCATTTAGCCTCCATACATGTGACGACATGTGGTGACCAATTCCCATTCTGACTTTTAACCCTCAAGGTCAGTAATCACCAGGTGACCTTGACCTCAGAGTCAGGGTCATTTGTCAGCGCCTTATCTTGGCCTTGGACGGCCCGCCCAAAGACAAATCTGTGTCCTGCTGTGATGGAAGGCATCATGTCTAGACGTCCATGTTTCTACGTCTCATGAACGTCAGCATGTCAGACAAACCGGAAGTCCCCTCGTCCGAACGTCATTTCCGGTTGATTACGTCCAGCGGGGGGGAGTAGGGTGAGTACACGCGTCGCCAGAGGGGCATGTCTTCCGGGCTTGTTGACCTTAGCCCCGACCTTGAGGGTATGACCTTGACCGGTGCGTTCCCAAGGTCAGCCATTCGTCGTTGGCGGTGGTCAGGTCCGTCATCAGGGCAGGTTTAGGGCCTTGGACAAACAAAGGAACAAGAGGAAAAAATCTCGTAATGGGACATTTTGGACATGCTCCGGCGGGATTTGAACTAATCGGGACCATACCATTAAGCCCACCTATTGTGTTCTGGTCATATTTCTTTTCTTGCGAGGCACAACTTTTGACATGGTCGTTGACTTCTCTGAACTGGATAATGTGGTCACTGAAATAGTAATTATAATCAATATTATTTGTGTCACTGACGCCTCCACATGTAGGTTAATCTGGATTATCATATCAAGCATCTATATCAAACTCAGTGCAGTACACACTAAAATAGAAATAAAATCCTTTTTACAACCACCCACGTAATTTTACCCGAACCACCGATGACTACAATGATGCAAAAAGAAAACGCTGGGAAAAAGTGCAAGAGTATTAAAGACTCAAGATTATATCCTATCAAGAAGACTCAAGATTACATGAATGTGTAATCCTATTGACTATTAATACCATATCCACATGCAGATGTTAGATTGGCATCAACAGAGGTATAAGAACACAAAGTATTAATAACAGGTACGGTGTATTTCCCCCATTGTTTCTCTTAATGGCAATCCTCTTGTGAGGCCTGGTTTTATTGTTGCAGGATAAATAGGGTGGTTTAGTTAACCATTTAGGGCAGCGTAGTACTCTAATATACTATGCCCTCTGGCGTCATGATGCATGAATAAATTCACACAATGCCGATGATACATTAGTACATCATGCCGACTCATTTGGGAGTGTATCAAAACCAAACGATCGGCATGATGCATGAATGCAGGTGAGTTACTCGCCACGATAGTGGGCACATTAAAGCACTATGCAGCCTTTATTGAGTTAATCATCCTATAGGCTGGGGACCTATTACAGAGACAGCCAAAGCTGGCGGAAATCCTTGCTGATAGCTGTGGGAAATACTGCCTCTGACTCGGCTGAGGACAACAGCCTTAATAGACTGCCAATGGACTGCCAGGGCAGAGCTGTGCTGTGGATATTGGCCTCTTGGTACATGTACTAGCAATACCGGGCATCCATACAGCTGATTTTAATTTTTTCAAATCTAACTGATCATAATATACAACAATTGACATTAAAATATCCTGGTTAATGTCCACCGGGGTAATGCATCCAGTGAATAGTTCATATATTTTATCAGACGCTTTAACACATATAGCTGACATTTTGCTGTTCAGAAACAACAACCTTAGAGTGCGCCTCTACACACAAGTACAGCTGATGGCACAACAGCAGCACCAGTACATTGTACAACATACCAACACAAGAAGCAATTGCCTCAGCAGCTTTTCTGCTGCCGCCAATTAAATTACAGCCGGTAGGAGTTAGCACTAATCAGCGGCTGACTGCTTAGTGCTTTAACCCTCTTACCATAGCATGTCGCTAAATGATGACATTTGTCGTCATGATGCACCAATGCAGCCCTGACGAGTAACTCGCCGGTGCTGTATTGGTGCATTATGCCAAGCCTTCGGAAGTGTCTCAACCTGTGACCACAGCACTGGCATGTTACTGGCCAGGGCTGCATTCATGCATCGTGAGGATCAGGGCATGATGCATCAAGGCATCAAGCCGTCATACATCATGAGGGCCTATTTTATTTGTTGTCGTCATTGAAGGGTTAATTTAGAGCCTGGAGAAGGTAGGAGTAATTAGGGGATGACTGTTAGCCCTTTAATGACAGCATAGTGATTTAAAGTGCTATCCATTTGCCATCATGATGCATGAATGCAGTCCTGGTGGCTAACTCACCAGGGCTGCTTTCATGAACTATCCGGACCCTGTCGGGTTGATACACTCCCAAATGGGTGGCATGATGCATCAATGCAGCCCTGGTGTTGTATCATGGCGACAAATGATGTGTTAAGATTGAGACATCATGTTGTCCTTAAAGGCTTAAGACGCTGGAAGTCTGGTATGAAGCTAACTGGGCTGCTTCCTCTGTACTGTCTTGTGGCTGCTTTCTGGTGTGTCTGTATACTAACTACGGCTATACGACATGGAGGAAGACGACATTGCCCTCTGTAGGTTCCTTTCTCCGATTCTATATATATAATTATGTCTGCTGGGTTTTATCTCATAGTATTTAATATATCTCAGGATGTATACTGCATGTATATGGCCATGGCCTTCCTCTCTTTTAACAAAATAGTATTACCCGTGTCTCTTATAAAATAAATACCGGGTGACTAGCTGCTAGCGCTGTCACTTTAGAATATCATGAATGAATAGAATTGATTTTTTTTTTAAGGCCGAAAGGCCCCGGAGGGGCCCTGGTGGTGAGCTTGCAAACTACCAGGTTAAGGCATTATATTGTTTTCATTTGACAGGAAGTCAGTACGGGTGCCGCCATTTTGTTTTAAGGGGTGCCGCCATTTTGTTTTAAGGTGTCACAACACAAATTTATGCATATAATGATAAAATTAATATTAATCAACCTTCTATCCTGAGGTTGATTATAAGCATACCTATACCCCCTAACATGGACCCAAGGAATTCAATGGTTCAATTGGTTTGTTACTAAGACAGCTGGTTGCCTAGCAACAGCTATTCTAATTGTTTATCTGCCTAGCAACACCCATTTCCATGCTCCTGAGGTTGATTATAATCCTACCTACCCCCCCTAACATGGACCCAAGGAATTCAATGGTTCTATTAGTTTGTTGCTTAAACAGCTGGTTGCCTAGCAACAGCTATTCTAATTGTTTATCTGCCTAGCAACACCCATTCCCATGCTCCTGAGGTTGATTATTATCCTACCTATCCCCCCTAACATGGACCCAAGGAATTCAATGGTGCTATTGGTTTGTTGCTATAACAGCTGGTTGCCTAGCAACAGCTATTCTAATTGTTTATCTGCCTAGCAACACCCATTTCCATGCTCCTGAGGTTGATTATAATCCTACCTACCCCCCCTAACATGGACCCAAGGAATTCAATGGTTCTATTGGTTTGTTGCTAAGACAGCTGGTTGCCTAGCAACAGCTATTCTAATTGTTTATCTGCCTAGCAACACCCATTTCCATGCTCCTGAGGTTGATTATAATCCTACCTACTCCCCCTAACATGGACCCAAGGAATTCAATGGTTCTATTAGTTTGTTGCTAAGACAGCTGGTTGCCTAGCAACAGCTATTCTAATTGTTTATCTGCCTAGCAACACCCATTTCCATGCTCCTGAGGTTGATTATAATCGTACCTACCCCCCATAACATGGACCCAAGGAATTCAATGGTTCTATTGGTTTGTTGCTAAGACAGCTGGTTGCCTAGCAACAGCTTTTCTAATTGTTTATCTGCCTAGCAACACCCATTTCCATGCTCCTGAGGTTGATTATAATCGTACCTACACCCCCTAACATGGACCCAAGGAATTCAATGGTTCTATTGGTTTGTTGCTAAGCCAGCTGGTTGCCTAGCAACAGCTTTTCTAATTGTTTGTTTGCCTAGCAACACCCATTTCCATACTCCTGAGGTTGATTATAATCCTACCTACCCGCCCTTACATGGACCGGAGGAATTCAATGGCTCTATTAGTGGTGTCTGGAATGGGTCCCCTACAAATATACCAACCATGTTGACATTATGTTCCTTCAAATGCAAGAATTGCGGTTGTTGCCGCGTATAAAAATGCCTGAGGCATTTTTTTACGCGGCAACAACCGCAATTCTTGTTAAACACGCTATATAACGTAAAAGAATATGATTTCTCTTTTACATGAGATGGCATACCTCAATGCAATTTTCAACGTGGCAAATCAATGTAGGGTTATATTGGTACAAATGTAATATTGCGTTTGCATGTGTTATTATGATGTAAATATTATATGATCTCAAATATATTATTGGAATCATATTTACACCAGAAAAAATATCCTCTTTTTAACATTAACAACAGGCGTCAATTGTAGACACATCTGTTGTGGGTGTAGTAATGGGTAACTATACAGCCCTCTAAGGGTTAATAGTATGGCTAATGGCCGGACTTGAGGACACTGGGGTAATAGACAGGGTATAATGATGGTGGCGGAAGTCTTAGTAGATCATCGTCGTGACATACGCGGCCCTTGTTTCCTGCTAATGAAGACTCAGCACGCTCCCAGACTAGCCGCTTTTTGCTCTTTTACTAAATTATTGACCACAACATTGTCTGAACAAAGGTTTATAGTTAAAGAATCGATATGTTAACCCCTTAAGGCCCGCATATTGCGATAATGCATTGTGCCCTGTGTTGGCATGATGCATGGATGCAGAATGTGAGTAACTGCATTCATGCATTATGCCGACACCGGGGAGGTGATGCATTCCCAAAGGGTTGGTATGATGCATGACTGAAGCCCTGGTGAGGACTGCATTCATGCATCATGACCACAATAGGCATAGAGTATCAAAACACTATGCGTCCCTTAACCCTTTAAGGACGGCATAATGCTTTAATGAATCATGTCCTTGGTCGTCATGATGCATGAATGCCGCCCTGGTGAGTAACTCGCCAGTGCTGCATTCAAGCATCATGCCGACCGTATTGGGTTGAGACACTCTCATAGGGGCTGCATCGGTGCATCATAACAACAAATGTCATCTTTTAGTGACATCCATCCTTAAAGGGTTAAAGCGTTAATAATGATTTACTTAATAGCTTTCTAGTTTCTTGGGACTGGGAAGTTGTGTTTGTGCCAAGGAAACATTAACCTTTTAAATGGGGAAGTTAAAAATTCAGTAATTTGTCAGTCAGGCATGACAAGGTTGGAAGTCAGTCTCATCATTAGTGAAATGGGCCATCCACGAGAAGAAGTGTCAGTTCCTGGTGTTCCACAATGTATTTTTTAATCATATACGTATGTAAGCCACAGAAAGAATAAAATGCATACATTGTATCTATGCTAATAGGGACATTTTCTTCTAAAGATATTTGGGGTCAATGGCCTTAAGAAGATCATGATCATGATATAGTTGTGTATGTTATGAGAGATCAATAAGAGATTAAAAAGAAAACAAGAGCTGAATGCCAGCCCTCTTCGTTTTGAACATGTTGGAGCTTGACTTGATTGAACAGGTCATTTCCAATGTTTAATCTTTGTAGGATTTCTCTGATGAAATGAGTTTTGTGCACCATTTTGCCTCATGATTTTCCCTCTAAAATCCCAGATAATTTCCCAATTTACAAGCCATGAGAAGCTGCCACTGATGTCCCATTTGCAATGGTCTAGGGTGGAACTCTTTGACTAATTGAGGGGCTTTAGGGTTGTTCTTTCGACAAGAAGGACCTCCAGCTTCCTAGTAATAGGCTTGAACTCCTGTTTGTTTGAGAATATTGATGTAGCTATAGTATAGACTGCAGTCAATCATACACACAAGCACCCGGGCCGAGTAGTTCCTCCCAGTATAGCATCCAGCTATGTAGAGCCGCACACAATTGGGGGTATAAGGATAGGGTGGGCCTCAGTCGGTCTATTGGCTATCGGGTAGCGCGCCTATATATTATAGGCCTGAGTACATTGACATCGGTTACATCAATATACCCGGCTGGCACCGGCGTCCTTAACCCTTTTAGGATAGCATGATGTTCATAGCGGGGCTATTAGGGAATAAGTTCAGCATTTTCCACACATGGACTAAAATAACAGTTCCATCAGAGGGCAGCAGTATTTGGACAGGGGACCATGAGCATTGTCCAGCTACAATATACTCACCCTATCTTGTGCCTGTAAGAGCTGAGCTCCCAGCCTTTAAGAGCCCTCTTGTGAATGAAAACTTAAAGTGGCATGGTCCGATTTTTTCCAAATTTAAAATCCTACTTAAATGTGTTTGAAATGTTATTACTGGACATCGATTCTCTGTCTCTTTGTAGCTCTATAGTGATCGATGCCCAGTTTTATACTTCAGACCAGTGGGTCATTTTGGCTGTTTTTCGCCTCACAGATTGCTCCTAGCGCAAAATCCTGACTAGGTGTCAATATATTCTCTATGCCAATGTGTAATATGAGGGTAGAAAACAGTGGAACCTCAGTTAGAAAACATCCTACTGAACAGTTTTTGAGAAAATTAGGGTTTTGTTGCCTTTTTTTGCTGTTTTTAGTACATTTCCTACATAAACCGTGAACGTCAGCATTTCTCAATTTTCAGGTATTTAGAATTAGAATTTGACATTCTTTTACTCGCAGTAGGATTCCTGAATACCGAGCCATTCTACACAGGGTGTTATTTTGAAAAAATATAAATCATTTGATAGTGTATTTGGTCTCCGAAATAGAGGGAGTTTGGTCATAGTTTAATTGATTGTTGACAATCCAGTCAAGGGCCATTAGGTTCAGTTCAGTGCAAGTTGCAAAACAAGTGACTTGCACTTTTTAAGTTGACCTCATGTCCACTATGTAGGTCTTCACTATGCATGGGTCTATCAAGAGTCCATCAATGTGATCGCGCATGGAGGTAGATTCCGCAGCTTTTGGCGAGAAAAAAGTTCAAAATCGCAAAGAAGTGAAATTCGCCTAAAAAACCCCTATTTGGCGAGAAAAAAGTTCAAAATCGCAAAAAAGTGAAATTTGCCTAAAAACACCTGATTTGGCGAGAAAAAAGTTCAAAATCGCAAAAAAGTGAAATTTGCCTAAAAACACCTGATTTGGCGAGAAAAAAGTTCAAAATCGCAAAAAAGTGAAATTTGCATAAAAACACCCTATTTGGCGAGAAAAAAGTTCAAAATCGCAAAGAAGTGAAATTCGCCTAAAAAACCCCTATTTGGCGAGAAAAAAGTTCAAAATCGCAAAAAAGTGAAATTTGCCTAAAAACACCTGATTTGGCGAGAAAAAAGTTCAAAATCGCAAAAAAGTGAAATTTGCATAAAAACACCCTATTTGGCGAGAAAAAAGTTCAAAATCGCAAAAAAGTGAAATTTGCTTAAAAAACCCCTATTTGGCGAGAAAAAAGTTCAAAGTCGCAAAAAGTGAAATTTGCCTAAAAACGACCTATTTGGCGAGAAAAAAAGTTCAAAATCGCCAAAATGTGAAATTTGCCTAAAAACACCTGATTTGGCGAGAAAAAAGTTCAAAATCGCAAGAAAGTGAAATTTGCTTAAAAACACCCTATTTGGCGAGAAAAAAGTTCAAAATCGCAATAAAGTGAAATTTGCCTAAAAAACCCCTATTTGGCGAGAAAAAATTTCAAAATCGCAAAATAGTGAAATTTGCCTTAAAAACCCCCTATTTGACGAGAAAAAAAGTTCAAAATCGCAATAATGGGGAAATTTCCCTTAAAACACCCTATGACTGTAGCATGAATACAGACACTCATGGACACAGACTCATGTACACCCACACAGACATACACATAGGCATGGACATGGCCTTCTCCTTCATATAGCAACCTATGTATTTCTACTTTGATGAGACTGAATACAGCTTTCTGTTAGAAGGACTCTCATACATGGATGTCGATGTCCAGTTTTAGATATATACCCATATAGTGCATTGGAGTGCTATAATGTTGGACTGCTGTATATTTTTTAAGTAATATATCCACAGGATTGGGCACAGAAAAACATCATTGATGAGTAATAAGAGCCAAATTAAAGGGTCCCATGAGCTCAAGTATAGTTTTTTTGGTGTATTTTCAATGGGTGGACTTATAGCGTGCACTCCAAAAGTCTTAAATTGAGCATAAAATTGATAATTAGCTGAAATCTAAGCTGAATTCTGGGGAATAATCGTCAATACAGTAGGTAGGATATGAAGTGTGGCCATATTACACATTTTGGTTCATTTTTAGCAAAATTTATTTTTGAGCCCTAATCATCGGACCATATCACTTTAACTATATCCAAAAGTGCTTTTGGCCTCACCTCAACCATGACGGTCAAGCTTTAAACGGCTCATATGTCGGCATGATTCACGCATACAGTGTCAGTGAGCAACTCAGAAGCACTGCGTTGGTGCCGATATTCAAGAGTATCTGAGCACCGCATGAATGCATCATGCCTACTCTTTGAGAGTGTATCATACTGCATGAATGCATCACTGGTAAGTGGCTCAGAAGGGCTGCTTGAATGCATCATGCCATCAAAATGATGTATTGCATTGAAGCACTAAGCTACCCTTAACCCTTTAAGGACGGCATCATGCATTGATGCATCATGCCCTTGGTTGTCATGATGTATGAATGCAGCCCTGCAAGTAACTCACCAGTGCTGCATTCAATTATCATACTGACCCTATGGGACTGAGACACTCCCAAACGGTTGGCATGGTGCACCAATACAACACTGGCGAGTTACTCACCAGGACTGCATCGGTGCATCATGATGACAAATGTCATCTTTTAGCAACATGTCATCCCTAAAGGGTTAACATGCTAACCAGCCCTGTGGACGTTTACGGAGGCTTTTAGTCCGTCCAGCGGCCACCAGGGCTTGTAGCGACCAGCTCCAGCAGGAGCTTTGCCAATACCAATAACCTGGAGGATGCGCCATGGGCGCCCCGAGGGGGGGGGTGGGGTGGGGGGGGGGGGGGGTACTCCCTCCTTAATGGTAGGCACCGATACTAAGACAACAGCCATTGGTGGATCCAGGGGGGGACCGACGGGCCTTGTCCCCCCCCCCCCCCCCCGAAAAAAAGAGGGAAAAAAAGAGGAAGAAGAGCAAAGAAAAGAGAAGAGGCGAGAGAAAGAGATAAAGATATTGTGGAGTTTGATTCACAGGGCCTGACTGAGGACCCCTGATTTGGAGGGAGGATGTTCTAAAATGTGTAAGAATGCCCCATTTTAAGTCTAGATCAACTAAATTTTCTGGGGGACATACACTATACCCCCTTAATATAACTGGTGCGCTTTGAGCGCGGGAAACAGATAGTCACTCCAGGTTGGCCAGGTTCGGGCCCCCCCTCTTCACAATCCACAAAATCTAGCGTTCAAGCCTAACTCACGTATTAGCCGCACCTAGACTTTGGGAATATCATATAAGCCTCACAGGGAGGACGATTATGTCGACTTTAGTACATAATGTACTGTGGTATACATCAAAGAATTGAGTATAAGCCGCCCTTTGACTTTGTCGGGACTAGCGCTTCCTGGTACTTCAGGTAGTCGGGGGCTAGACCCCATCTTCTTTATCAGGCTAATCCCCTCTCCTCACACCTAGAACAAAGGTGATGATAAGAAATCCACCTATGATGCACTGCTTCGGAGTCGCGGGCCTATCCACAATGCATTGCTCTGAGCCAAGATGTCGGCCCCCATAGCCTAATGCACTAGTGCCGTATAAGCTGCACTGGCGATCTGACTCGTGTACTAGCCACAGCCTTTACTCGAGGTTTTACGGTACCAATTCCTTGATATGACAGCTACTGAATGTCCCAGTTATCAATTGATATAGCCACCATGTTTATCTTATCTGACATGTCAGCTGACAGCTTCCTGCTAGGCTATTGTTAGATGGATACAGGGAGCCTTAATACATCTGAGCTGGTGTTTCTGGGCCTGTTATAATATCAGCATACACTGACTGAAACAACAGCCCTGCTATCATTAACTTCCAACAGCCCCCTATTTTCTCATATTATGCAGGTTCACAGCCACAGCTCTCATGTCCTTTATGCAGTGGGTACCCAAACCAGAGTTGAGTACCCCCCCCCCCCCGCCATCCGGGTTGCCCACTCTGCCAAGTCCCAGTCTGCTAAATGCTAACTGCAAAGTGGCCCTGTGCATGGACACCTGCCAAATTAGCATGGTCTGGGGATGTATGGGCAAGTCTGTGAGAACAATGGGTGCGGTCTTGGGTGTGTATACTAAAGACGTAAAAAAAAGAGGAAGAGAGGCAGCGCAAGAGACAGACAGACAGAGAGTGAGTGAAAGGGACAGAGAAGGACAGAGAAGGAGACAGAGAGGGAGACAGAGAGGGAGACAGAGAGGGAGACAGAAAGAGACAGAGAGGGGGATAGAGAGGGAGTCAGAGAAGGAAGGAGAGAGAAAGAGAGAAAGAGAGAGAGAGAGAGAGAGAGAGAGAGAGAGAGAGAGAGAGAGAGAGAGGGAGAGAGAGAGAGAGGGAGAGAGAGAGAGAGAGAGAGAGAGAGAGAGAGAGAGAGAGAGAGGAGGAGGAAGACAGAAAGAGACAGAGAGGGAGACAGAGGGAGGGACAGGGAGGGAGACAGAGAAAGAAAGAGACATAGAGGGACACAGAGAGAATGCGACATAGAGGAACACAGAGAGAGAGAGAGAGAGAGAGAGAGAGAGAGAGAGAGAGACAGACAGACAGACAGACAGACAGACAGACAGACAGAGAGACGGAGAGACAGAGAGACAGAGAGAAACGGAGACGCATACAAACGGAGGAAGAGATCCGTTACATACAATAATATCAACCCAAGGCATTATACAGAATCTAATACATATCAAGATGGCCGCTGTCCGGATAGTGTGTCAAATAGCTGTAACACTATACCTGTAGGATTGCTGATATTACCACAGGGTTGTGTCAAACATCATGATTATAGACGAGCTATCTCATATACTATAAGTGTATATACTTGATATGGGACTAATGAATACTTATTTGCAGTTGATTTGATTTTGAACCCATTAAGGGCCGCATAATGCTTTTTGTCGAAAAGATGCATTAATGCAGCCCTGTTGAGGCTAATCGTGAGTCCTGCGTTCATGCAGGAAGCCGACCCTTCGGAAATGCAGTAACTCCATAGGGTTGACATGATGCTTGAATGCAGCAGTAGTGGGTTAGATGCATTAATGCACCATGACAACAAAGGGTATACTGAATTAATGTACTATGCGTCCCTTAAAGGGTAAATTATTTTATAACTTTGGTTCCATTACACTCATATCATGACTTGCACATTACCATAGACATCACATATCTCGAAGCAGGTTATTAAGGGGAGTTACTAACCCTGATTAGCTTGTCATGACTGTCCAATTTTGTTGAGATTGCAAGCAATTTAATCTTCTAGATGATTTCATAATATTAATATTAGAACATAGCCCAACAGGACCTTTCGTAGCCGTAACACATCTATAGATCATTTATGTAAACTATGTAGCATAGTATATACCGGTAGTAGTTATAGGCCTTGTACCAAGCTGTACGCGAAATACAGTGAAGGGAGCCTTTTTGGTGCAGGTTCATTTCTCTGTGTAGATTCTACTGCTCAGCTACATTAACTTCTCACAGTGCCCCGCCTTTAAATGGTTATAGTCTCCTTTATATATGTATGGGATGAGTCGGCAACATGGCGTATTACAAAGGCGTCCGGCCACACCCATACTTGGACCCTGCCCAATGATCTGTACAGACCCGGCTCCTAAACCCCTGATCAACCCCCGCCATAGGATCAATGCTGGGGACCAGATATATGTCCCCCTCCAGTAGGTTATATAGCCAGCCTTTAAAGGGCCGTATAGTGCTGTAATGTGTCATGCCTTGGTCGTCATGATGCATGAATGCAGCCCTGAGGAGTCTACTCACCATGCTACATTCATGCATCATGACGACCCTGCAGGGATGTATCAATCCTTTATTTTGGTCGCCATGTAGCACTGGCGAGTCGCCATGGCTGCATTCAAGCATCATGACGACATATGGACATGGTGTATAGGCCTGTACCGGGATCGGACTTGTTCCCGCAGCCACTCTCTGTACACTGACACCAGCAATCTCGTGAGACCTTGGTTCTGCTCTCGTATTGCAGCTTGTTCCCCGGAAGCTATGGTGTGTGAGTGTCTGGTCACTGCCAAAGTCTCACGATAGATTGTGAGCTCAGAACTAACATGGCCGCCAATACGGAGAAAACCGAGTCATCGCTATACACGTACTATGCGGCCCTTAGCGGTATAGCTATATCCTATATATGGTAGAGGGGTGGCTGTGCATATAGGTCTATTATATAAAGCAGAGAATTGAGTGGCTCTGTCCCTAGTAAGTCTCCTACCCCGGTACAGCGCCGGACAGCATCTATTTTCGGCAAGGTAGTATTTAGGGTGGATACGCTCTGACTGAGTTATCTTTCTCAGTTTGCTTGTATCTATCGATATACTAGAGTTTCAAATTAGATATAGAAGCAAAGTGTCCAGAAATAAGAGCTGTCCAGAATTTACTAGTAGTATTTGTCCCGGCAAACATGCCATGTATATGGGTAGAAATATAGTACAGTATAGCAGTGGGGAGTCTACTGTACACCTACAAAATTAGCAATCAACTTTTTACAGTGCAGATGGACATGATATAAACATGTGAAGTACATGTGACGTGCATACACATATACACTTACATGCTGACATATAAACATGTAATAGTTCAGCAACCCCTGCATATAGGTGCTCCATAAGCACTGAGCTAATGGTAAACCTGACATACAAAGTCATCATAAAATGTTACTAAACCAATACACTTTGCCATCATAACAATGAACATGTCCACAAAAGGAGACCAATTCCACACGATCAATTATTAGTAATGTTGTGATTGCCTAGCATCAACACTGTATTGTTCTACGTCCCTGGGGACCAGCGAACCTACACAGATCCGAACACACACAGAGAAGAGAAACAGAGTCAAAAGGGAGTCCAGGTTGCCTCCAGAATGCCCCCCTCCCTAGGGAAGTCCATGTAGCCTAAGGGAGCCTAGGTGACTCTTTGGCAGACCTAAGGGAGTCTCCTGGGGGAGTCATATGACCCAGAGAGCTATATGACTCCCCCATGTGACTCCCTTAAATCCGCCAGAGAATCACCCAGTCATTCTGGAGGCAACCTGGACTCCTTTTTGGCGCTGTTTCTCTGTGCTGCTGCACAGCAGTGGAACCCTTACTCTAGTTCCCAAACCGTTCCCAATGAAGGCTCTGGTATCAAGCACTGGACATTGAACTTGAATTTTGCTGGGTTTGTGAAATCCCTGCTGGTAGCTTGGTACCAGTGAACAGGAAACAGAATCTATGATGGTAGTTTGATCATCATACTTTCTAGTTCCATTTCTGGTTCCTGTTTGCTGGATTCACTTCCAGATGTGTAAGTGGTAGGTTGTAAGTGTGTCCCAAAAATATGGATCCCAAAGTACTTCTTTTAATAAACACTCAAAATGGGGATTATCACCTGTTTTCACCAAAAAATGCCTGCGTTTCAATGCTCTGGAGACCGCACGAGCCCCAATTTTGACCCACCATGGGTAAACATTTCCGACGTCTAAAGGCTCTGCGCAAAATTCCCCTGCCCTTTTAGGTTTTGTTGTTAAAACATGACGACTCCCTTGTTTGTGGATATTCACTAGACTGAACCAATCCATGAAGTTGTACAGTATGTGGTAGTGTTTGAATGGCGGGAACCTGCCTGTAGAATAGTGACTAACTGACAGTAAAAGTCGTCTGCTCGCATCTAGTACACAGCTGTAAAAGCTGCCTTGTCATGGTGGTGGGCGATAATTAAGGTAAGTGGTGTTTACTTGTGTCTGCGCGCCCCTTTCTGTCAGCAGACGACAATTATTGCAATAAAAACGAATTATCCATGTCACGGGGCCGCCACTCGGCGCTGTGTAGCCCGTATGTGACTGGTGTGCGGGATGGGAACATGTATTATGAATATCCGATTTCGCCGTTTATAGAGGCGTATATTTAGGACTATGTCTCACCAAATAAATCCAAGTTGAAAGTCTATGACCGGGTGCAATCTAGGACCGGCATGAAGGAAAACCGCTTATTCAGGGCGGATGTATACAGAAAGGCCCCGAAAACTTAATGGAAGTTTTAACACTTGATATTACTAAATTTGTCTTAATCTATGTCCTAAATAAGCCATTTTCTTTCATATTGGTCATAGATTGCACCCGGTTGAAGATTGCATCCAGTCATAGATCACACCCAGTCATAAACATTCAACTTGGATTGATTTGGTGAGACACAGCCTTAGGTTTGGTTCCTATTTGAAGTTGACAGCACTGGACAGGTCTATGCATACACATATGTAATTCTACATGTTTCACAACTATCCAATAACTCTACATATATAGAGCTCTTTCTGTTTTTAAATATGAGCCTTGTTCATTGAACTGATCCAGTTCATGCAAGTGGAGATATCAGATCCATTGTCAAAAGCTCCAGTTTTTTAAGCGTCTGACATCGCTATAACAGGCTGGAATATCATAAATAGGCCTTCAGATGGTATCTAATTCCTGCTTCTCATTTCTGAAGGTTGTACGATTCAGCCACTATCTGTAAGATACACCTTTTCTCAATGACAGCAGTGGAGTTTTGAATAGTTTTCTACCCTTTTTGAATTGAGGAATATAGAAATGATTATATCAAAACCCCTGACGGTATTCACTGCTCGCATAGATAGGTTACTAGTATACAAAATGTTTGCCTTGTCAGGGGTGTCGGAAAAGGGGGGGGGGCAGAGGGGGGGGGGGGGACAGAGTACACCCCCCCCCCAAAAAAAAAGATAATAAATAAATATAAATAAATAAATAATAATAATAAATAATAATGATAATAATTGGAAATGCTAAAAAATTATGTTCGTTATTTTATAGTTTATATG
Organism: Harmothoe impar; assembly: GCA_947462335.1. NCBI lineage: Eukaryota > Metazoa > Annelida > Polychaeta > Phyllodocida > Polynoidae > Harmothoe > Harmothoe impar. Next base: position 63,534,590 of record OX381713.1, on the reverse strand, counting down.
AAAAAAAGTACCTTAAAATTGACCTTAAAAAGCACCAAATCATTTGTCAAATTTGGAAAAGAATTTCCTTGGGGGCAATGCCCCTTATAAATTTGTCAGTGTGTTGCTTTTAACGCTCAAAATAGCGCACCCTCCTGAACTTCGCTCCCCTCAAACTCAAGTTGCTTTCAACACCCCTTGTTGTGTGGCTGTTAAATACAAGTATATTTCTGTATACATGCCCAAGTCACACCTTCTATCTTTTTTACATGAGGTAAACGTGAGGTCTTGGTGACAGGTTTCAAAATAGAGATGTCCCCATATGCCGCACAGTAGTCAATTACCGCTGTATCCCACATGAAAGGAACACCATTAACTGGAGTGGGAAAGGGAGAGTCTCAAATAAATTAATCTCAGTCTATACATTGTTATAGGATAGAGAAGTACTTTATGTGCCTCTATATGGGTAAAAATCGACACGGCCGACACGGCGACACGGCCCTTTTAGGCCCTTTTAAAAATCGACGGACACAGGAAAATTAGGGGTAAAAATCGACCCACAGGGATTTTTCTCTAAGTTCTTATATAGCTAAAAATCGACACAATGACACAGTCCTACTGCTAAAAATCGACCCAGCGACATGGTCAGATTTGTGGGTACCCATGTAGAGGCACCTTTATAGTACATTGTGAGGTAGATAAAACCTGAGTTGGGCCCCTGTCCCGAACCAATCATGGTGGAAAGCACTTCCCATAGTGTAGGCATAGTAGCATGCTGGGCCTAGAGAATGTGTGTGTGTGGGGGGGGGGGGGGGGGGGAGGGATGACACGGTGGGGGGGGGGGACCCCCACACAGCCAAAAATAATTATCTCATTTCAAGAGTAATGATTAATTAACAAGTAAGATTATTAAACCCGACTGGCGGACAGACCACTTGTTTTAAAATTATTATTTCTTATTAAAACAAGTGGTTTGTCCGCCAGACGAGTTTAATAATCTTACTTTCTTGAAATGAGATAATTATTTTTGGCTATGCAGATTGGACGGGCGAAGGTGGGATGCATGGTCATGACCAGACGATATGAAAACAGACGGTGGGGTCCACCTTTTCTTTCCCGTCTTTGTTACTCACTATTCTAACGCAGGTGACCAATCTACACTCTAACTCCATCATCTGAAACCGTCCGAGAAAAAAAAAGTGCCACAAATTAATCCGCAGAAAATTAATTATTTTCAAGAGCACCGGGAACTGTCTGAATCGCAACATGGGGTCGGCTGTTTTGTCCTGGCGCCGTCTGTAATTTTGATATTATTTTTTTAGGGCGTTGGGGTGAAAAGGGGCAATTTTTACGCATCGCGCGTTTTCCTGCCCGCCCCTTGGTTCTGGACCACCAGCCGCGCGACTCTGACAAAGCGCGGACAATGGGTGGTTACAGGTGGATTACCCGGCATGCCCTGTCAACATGGACACACAGACACATGGGGGACACAATGAACACGAGGTAATTAACCATTTAAGGAGCGAGTAGTGTTTTAATGTATTTAGCCCTTTATTTCCAAAATACTATTAAAATCATGCACCATGCCGACCCTTAGAGAGTGTATCAACCCCGTATGGTCGGCAACGATGCTTGAATACACCCCTGGCGAGTTACTCGCCAAGGCTGCATTCAAGCATCATCGACGACAACAGACAGAACGCATTAAGGCACTATGCCGTCCATACAGGGTTAATTAATACCCTCCCTGCTAGAGGTCACATCACAAGGTCAACGCCCAGCGCGCGATTGCACCACTTTTTGTCGAATTAAATACCAGATCAGGGTGGTCGCGCGAATTAGACTGGTGGGAGGCGCCGGGGGGGAGTGGTCCAGGAGGGGGGGGGGGCTGGAAAACAGAGAATTTTTTGGCTGAATATCTGTGGTGCGAGCCAGAACTACCACCTTCTAATTATAGACCGCGTGGTTTCCAGGAATGTCGTGTAATTTGGAATGGACTAAGTGAGAGAAAAAGTATGCATAATTTCGGGGATAATTCCAATTTAAAATTCCCCGAACCCAGACAGACGCTCGATGGCGTTATTTCTAAATTGCCCTTTCACTGGAGAGTGATAGACTAATAGTGTCTTGAATAACAACAATAAGCCTACATACTAGAATGTCAATCACATTATTATTTGTAGCCAGCATTAAATCATTTTGAGGATAGTGTGAAGCTTGTGTATGGGAAATGGATCATGAGCTGTTCGACATCATATTACGCTGTCTATTCATACCACGGCGACGTTTCGGACACCTTGAGCCATTTGGTTACAGAATCACACATTTTGGCTGGAATGAGACAGATAGTAAACGAGAGAATCATCACCATATAGGACATAATACAATTTAGATCTAAATAAAATTAAAAATAGGTTTGGTGAACATCACTCTCCCGTGCCTAGCAAAACAGAGCCCACCCTACGTTTTTCAAGGGATTAGAAGTCTAGATATCTCTGTCTTTTTTTAAATTTTAACGTTCGTTTTGTTGCTGTTGTTGTTGTTGTTGTTGTTGTTGTTGTTGTTGCTGTTGTTATTGTCAATGTTAGGGTTTACACAGAGGCTGGGTTGTACTTTATTGTCTAAAAAATGTGTGACTTGGTCGTGAAGCATCCCGTCATATACACGTCTTTATATGTAGTGCATACAGGTGGGAAAATGATGAGCGATAATTGGGGTAGTGGTCCATACGTTAGAGCCGGCCTGCTGACTTACTATGACAACCTGTGACGTTAGTCCCCGTCACCTACGTCATAACTACGTCATGTGACACGTCATAGGCGGATTAGTGAGGATCATCTCAGGTGAGGGATTAACGCTTTAAGGGCCGCATAATGCTTTAACCCTTAAAGGACGGCATGTCACTAAATAATGATATTTGCACAGAGAAAAGAAGTAGAATCACGGCGACTCCCAAATGGGAGCCTGGACTCGATCACTGAGGTAACTCTCCCCACGACTCTAAAGTGACTCCCAATCATTAGGGAGTCATTATAGAGTTATTATAGAGCCCTGCTAATGTTAGGGAGTCACTTTAGAGTCCTGGGGAAAGCTACCTCAGTCGGGAGTCACAGTGATTCTACTCCTTTTCTCTGTGTGCCTTAAACCCGCAGATCTTACTGCACGTCCAGTAACAGTCAGAGTGCAGTTGGGACAGGTACTCAGCTCTATATATAGGGGTGCTGGGGCTTTAATGGATGGCATTTCGCTAAATGATGATATCTGTCGTCATGGTGCGCCAATGATGCATCATGCTTGAATGTAGACCTGGCGAGTCACTCGCAAGGGCTATATACATTCATGCATCATGACGACCAACGGCATGGTGCATAATGCAATATGCCGTCCTATAGTATCAGTATGATGCATGCCTACATGCCTTGGTGAGTCCATTGCTGCATTCAAGCATCATTGTGGCCCTGTAGGGATGATACACTCCCAAAGGCTCCACATGATGCATGAATGCAGCCCTGGTGAGTAGACTCCTTAGGGATGCATTCATGCATCATGACGACAAAGGGCACATCTTATTGAAGAAGGGATGGTTAATAGCGTCGTGGGGGCGGAGAAGACAGAAGGCAATGTAACGTACCCAAGTAACATGCCCAACTCGCGCCCAGTTGGGTTTACCTTGGGAAACCTTGGGCTAGACTGGGCTGTGTTTTGGGCTGGGCAAATCCATGGGCTTCAGTGGGGCCCCCGTTGGGCTAAGTGAATTTTATAACATGCATTGTAAGTATCCCTGACATCTTGAATCGTGCTCTCTATTAATAAATTTCCAAGTATGAACATGTTATATTCACTATTGTGTAGGAAATGTATGATTGGGCTGTAGGTGGGCTTAGATTGGGCCAATTTTCTTTTTCAGAAATGCTTTATGGAAGTCCCTAACAGTGTGAATCAAACTCTCCTTTTGAAAGAAAATTAATTTGAAATTTTATAATGGTGATTTTGCTGGAAAATCATAGTCGGGCTTTCGTTGGGTTTGATGTGGGTCTCCCCACAAGTAGTTCACAGCGTTGACACTAGATGGCCATGTGGTTCTAAGCATTGACACTAGATGGCCTCTGTATACCATGTAGAGAGAAATCCTCCAATTCAAGATCACTTCTTCATAAATACAATACAGCCAAAGTATGCCATGCAGTTAATACATGTATAAAAATGAAGATATTTCAATGAAGTTTGGATTATATATGGAAGTTACCATTATATTGTGTAAAGTAATGTAGAAAATGAAGTATTAACCTGGAGACCCCTATCCTCTGGTTCAAAATGAACTATAAGACACGGACCCACATATCCCAAAGGTATCAGCTAAAGATCTGATGGCTAGGATGAAATAGTATCTAGACTTACTAAAATAGCCACTTGCACAAGTCCTATCTTTGCTGACTTGAACCTGATGAATACATTTTCTATCTTTCATGTAGAAAATGTATGATATGAAAGGTTTCCTGCAGGGATATGCTAGCTGAATCCTACTTGGGCCAGCCCAACCTGTGCCCATCCTAAGCCCAGTTAGATATTAGTCATTAAATTAATATATTACTATATATTAATTAAAATCAATAACTAGACTGCCCTATTATGTAAGTTGTAAACCTAAAATATGAAAGTGGGGCCCGTCCGGGGCCCAGTCGGGGCCCAGTTTGGGCTAGCCCGCTTGGGCGCGGACATTTGCCCAGTGCCCGTTCTCGCAGGGCCCCAGTCGGGCAGCCCAACTGGGGCCCAGTTGCCAGCCCAACCGGGGCCCAACTGGGGCCCAGTTAGGTTTGCTACTTGGGTACTAAACAGTGGACAGAGAATAAGGTATACCTCAGTGAATGCAGACGATATTGTAGTCTGGATGCAGAATGAGAGAGAGAGTCCGCCTATATTGTGTTCTACCAGAGAGGAGGGGGATTCAAAGCGCTTGTAGACATTGCTAGAAGTTACAAGGAGATACCATTTTGAGAAGCAGATACGCAAAAAATAAGATAGAAAACCTTGGGAATCTCTTTTGCTCTATAAATCACATGTTAATTTTGAGTGCCCACCTATAGTATTATTCACTCTAACCAGACTCTAGGCAGTATGTGTTATAACATGGGACACATTGTGGAAAATCAGATTACTGCAGTCGGGGATGCAGCGATGCCATCTGACTGACTGTCTGCTGGTCGTCATGGAGACGTGACGTCATGAGCCGCCATGACGCTAATCTAGGCTCATATTGGACGTGACGTTGACAGGAAAATGGCGGAACATTCAAGATACTGCCTTAACGCGGTGTCGGTATCCAATATGATATTTTGTCACGAACTAATAGATATAAATCTCAGATGTCGGAAGTGAAATTTCTGAATATTGCCTTTATGACATAATGGCATGGATTTGACGTTTTGATATGATATCCAGATATGCCTGTAATAGTGTAAATTAGACACTAGATTGAACTGACATTTTCAATATTGGAGCCATCGTCTCAGTCTATCAATGATCAGTCATTGCAAGCGCTGTCATCCTCGCTGATATGCACGCAAATTATATGTCTGATGATGTGGACTGATTTTAGGACATATCGCGATACATTACGAAACATGTATGAACTCAAACACTGTATGCGGCAACAATCAAGAAAATGGGTTTCGTTTCTGTCTGGCTGCTATGGCATTTATTTGAAAGACTTTAATTGTAAATGTAATTTGTGCCAAAATAAAAATTTGTAACCACAAAACTCAACTTTGTACCAGGCAACTCGACCTGATATTCCTTAAAAAATGCCGACCATAGCTTGTTCCTTTTCCTGTAGAAGAGTTCTCAGACTTTAGCTTAGTTTTGGTAGAACGAGCACCCATGCCTAACTAATTGCTATTTAACAAGAATATCAAACGATGTCAAAATCTAGGAAACAGTGAATCGGTGAGTCATTCGGATGACGCGCAAATCGATGTAGTGTTTCAGAACTCATTCCTAGTACTTTCAACATTGGAAAAAAAATCTGACCTGCCTACCCTTATTCCTGGACTATGTTGCCCCATAACACATTTTCTTTTTTCTGACCAGATAGGGAGTAGTTGATAAACATTCCCTTCAAATTGTGACAGAACAAAGATGAGTTATCCTGAACTCATTCACTTCCGGATCACACATCCATTCTCAATCAGAGTCCAACTGATGGAAATGAAAAAGAAGTCATCGCAGTGACAGAACTTGGCGTCGTAATAATGCACTCATCACAAAACCCTTCTCAATATATTCAAACCCACATTTCACGAGGCATGTAACGCCCCCTATTCCCACCTGAAACCCACCCATGCACGCCCCCACCCTGATTCCCGGTACGCCTCAGTGGACATGTACTGGCATTGTCATGGAAACCCATCTAAATGTATGGGACCTTAACCCTTTTTGGACGGCATAGGGCTTTAATGCGCTACCCCCTTGTCAGTGGGTCATAATGCATGTTTCCAACCCTGGTGAGTCGACTCAGCAGCGCTGCATTCAGGTATTGTACCGACCATTTGGGAGTGTATCAACCCTGTATGGTCGGTATGATGCATGAATGCAGCACTGGCGAGTCACTACTCTCGATGGGCAGTATTCATGCATTATGACGACCGAGGTCCTAATACATTAAAGCACTATGCGGCCATTAAAGGGTTAAGGAGTGCCTACACATGGTCGTATTATTATTATTCAGATTGTCTTGTCAACTTGTCTTATCTGGCTGGGTGCCGGCAGATAATACCCAATTACTGATAATAATCGGGGTTGTTTTTGTCCTCCCCTCCCCTGGAGCCTCCTTGTGAGTGTATAGTAGTAGCTATGTGTGTATATTTATATCCTGTACTGTCAGAAACCCCGGAAGGTGGTTGTCAAGACGTAATGCGTGCTGCTTCCTGAAAACATGATGTGTATTTTGGCGGAGAGATTTTAAGGTAAAGCTCAGTTCTTTTTTTTACCACAGCTTGAATCATGGAATTCAAAATTGTAAGTTTCAAATATTAGGCTTTCACCCACATTTAGGCCTATGCAGAATAATGGCATCCACATATTAAAGATTGTCTAAAGGGACTCATGGAATTGTTATGTATGTCTGTTTGATTTATATGCCCCTATGATCACTCGACATATTATGGGGTCCACATGAATTTTGTTAGTTTATTTACTTAATTTTGGCATAACGACACTTACACCACTACATATACGGATGTAGGTAGGCAGTGTTTTAATCCCCTCCAGAAAAGCTTGGCTATAACGACGGATTAATGAGCATATCTCTCTGTCCCATTTAATCAATAGATACATTGTAATCACCTGTTACAACGAGCCCTCCATTATAACGAGGCAAATACTCTTAAAAAAAGGTACCTCATGCATCTTATCTAAGTTTTATGCATCCCATTCGAATTTTTGATGATTTCATTCATATTGTTTCAATAAAGGTAGCCCTGTATTTTAGCAACGGCTAAATGATCCTTGCTCAGGTGTTTTTGGTTGCATTTTCTGGACGACTTTTTTGGATAGATGAGGATGTTTTTGTTACTCCATCGTCACCTGTTTGTGACAGATGATTAAGTGAGAGACAAAGGAGGAGAATCTACCTGTATCTGGTGTAATGGCTACTTTGATGTCGATTCCTGTCATTACTACCGTTCAGACCTAGGGTAACTTGACCTAGAGTCTACCACATACATCAATTTCCACTTTAATTGTGCTTAAACCACGGTGGTGGGGTAGAAGAATAGACTTTGCACCTTGGTTATAGCGATGACTCGGTTTTCTCCGTATGGGCGGCCATGTTAGTTATGAGCTCGCAATCTATCGTGAGACTTATGCAGTGACCAGACACTCACACACACCATAGCTTCCGGGCAACAAGCTGCAGCATGACAGCAGAGCCAATGTCTCACGAGATTGCTGGTGTCAGTGTATACAGAGTGGCTGCGGGAACAAGTCTGATCCCGGTAGAGGCCTATACAGCATACCCTGGTTTAAAACAGACAGACGATGGTTATGAAAGGGTATTAGAATTAACCACAGCTTGCTGGTAGGGCTACATGGGCTTCACCCTCGTCTAGCCCCACCAGCAAGCTGTGGCTAATTCTACTTACCTTTTCATAAGCATAGTCTATCTACTACATATATGTATGGTATTATCCCTATATATTCTCTATTGGAAAAAGTAATACTAAGTGTACTGTTATATTCAAAAAGGGGGCTTATCATACGTGAATGACTAAAAACATTTAAAGTGGACATTTCCAGGTAGGTGGCTGACTCTAGGTCCAGTTACCCTACACACTCTGTCAGTACCTCTACCTGCGAGTCTGCATTAAGCCTGACTCAGCAGAAACAGGCTTAACCCTTTAAGGGCAGCATTATGTCGTCAAGATGCATGGATGCAGCCCTGGTGAGTAAAGGCCCGGTCAGACTAGTCAAAATGACACCCCGATTTTGCTACGACTGCCAGAGTCGTGCATGCCAAAGTCCCACGATTTTGAAAATCGTACAATTTTGGGCGATTTTCTGCCGATTTTCTAGTCGTAGCCCTATGCCAGACTGTACGATTTTTAGTCCCGATTTCGTAGGGACAAAATCAGATCATAGCTTTCCCGTTTCTGCGACTAATCTGACCGGGCCTTAACTCGATAGTGCTGCATTCACGAATCGAGCTGACCTAATGGTATTGATACACTCCTGAAGGGTCGGTGCATGAATTAAGCGCTGGCGAGTTACTCAGCACAACTATATTTAATGCTGCTGCATCGGCGCATCATACAAGTACGCCTGAGCTATTGGGGCATCATGATGTATGAATGCAGCCCTGGTGAGTAAGTTTATGGTGCTGCATTTATGAATCAAGCTGACCCAATGGGGTTTAAATACAGCCCTTATATCCCCAGATTTGGGAAATGAAAGGATAAATGTCTGAGGAAGCAAATTGCCAGAGGAGAAAAAAGGCAAACATAATGAAACATATAATATAAGGCCAGTTACATGGCTCCTGTTTGGAGAAATTATATATTCGAGGTACCGGGTAGTAAAGGAAGTTTTTTTAACAAGGTTTAATTTGGGCAGAAATGATTTATAATACAAGTTTTTTTCACCAGGTTCGGCTGTCCGTTCTGCCACCTGGGCCCATAATGTGAGGGTTGACTTACTCACCTGAAGGTTGCACCAGTGAGATATTGAACCCTTGAGGCATAATGCTGCCCCTACAGGGTTGGAACCCTTGAGGCATAATGCTGCCCCTACAGGGTTGGAACCCTTGAGGCATAATGCTGCCCCTACAGGGTTGGAACCCTTCAGGCATCATGCTGCCCCTACAGGGTTGGATCCCTCCAGGCATCATGCTGCCCCTACAGGGTTGGATCCCTTGAGGCATCATGCTGCCCCTACAGGGTTGGATCCCTTCAGGCATCATGCTGCCCCTACAGGGTTGGATCCCTTCAGGCATCATGCTGCCCCTACAGGGTTGGATCCCTCCCTGTGACCACCCTGCCACCCTTTGTCCTGCCCCGCCCCCCGCCGGCCCCTGATGAGGCATCTGCTGCATATCCATGGCTGCTCTGCCCCTTACCCCTATAAGGGCAGCATAGTGCTTTAATTGGACCTTTAGTAATCATGATGCATGAATGCAGCCCTGGAGAGTCTACTCATGAGTCTACTTGCCAGGGCTGCATTCATACATCATTCCGACCCTACCCACTACGGGGCTGATATACTCCCCATAGTGTCGGTATGATGCATGAATGCAGCATTGGCGAGTTACTCGCCGGGGGTAAGAGATCGAATGACTTTAACGCACTATGCGGCCCTTAACGGATTAATCCCTGCCTCCCTGTGATTATCCCCTGATTTATGCCCCTGTACAAGATGCACCCCCCCCCCACCCCCACCCACCCCCTCACTGCGCATGCTCTCTGTGATTACATCCCACACTTGTTTGGTCTCGGCCATCTTGTGCCGCCATCTTGGACGCTGAGGCCGCGTCCGGTCTGAGTTATGGCCGATGTCGGATGTAATAAGGGCGCTGATTGGCTGGTGGGGAAAGGAGATTTGGGGCGGTTGTAAGGAGGGCTGTGAATGGCTGGGAAGTGACGCTCTCCGTGTTGGGGGCTGGTGGAGGTAGGAAAGGGCTGATGTAGGCATTGTCACGTGACCTGAGCCTATTGGGGCCGAGTGACAGGTTTATCTGGGGTTTATTGTGGTAATTAACCCTTGAAGGGCCGCATACTGCTTTAATCGGACATATAGGCCCTTTGTCGCCATTATGCATGAATGCAGCCATGGTGAGTAACTCGCCGGGGCTGGCGAGTAACTCGCCAGGGCTGTATTCATGTATTATGCCGACCTGTCGGGAGTCTCGGTACAATACATGAATGCAGCACTGGCAAGGTGTACACCAGGGCTGCATTCATGGATCGTGACCATAAGAGGGCATGATGCATTAAGACAGAATGCTGCCCTTTAAGGGTTAAGAGCAGGGTCCGGTGTCTTCCTCTTGTCTAATTGCAGTCTTCCCTCATGCCGCCTGTAACCATGACGTCATCAGTCTAGCCTTCAATTAAATGTGTACCTGTACATGTATAGGGAGGACGAGCAGGCAGATATTCTAGTCGACATACACCCTACTACATGCAGAATACCTCTTATTTTTTGGAAATACAAGATCTGCTATGCTTAAGCACTGGAAGGCCGTATTCAATGCCCCCACCGAATACAATATGGCCATATTCAATGGGCTAGGAAAAAGTTGTTTTTCTTCATTAAATGGCTTCAAATATAAAAATAAACAAGAATGCCAACTACATTGGTACCGCTCTGATGTATTTCACGAGTGGGAGCTGGGGCAGTATCCCACTCACCCTGTGGCTTTGTGGGATACTGCCCCGGCCCCACTCGTGAAATACAGTAGACACGGTATCAATGGGTGTTGGCATTTGTCTATATATCAGTAAATATCAACAGTTATATCACAAAATGAGAGAGGTATTTTCTCAAAGGCTCTTATAACGCTGAAGGAATGCCCTACTGTTATAATGCTGGTGAATGCCCTCAAAGTCGATGGTCGCCCTCAGACACTTTAGTTAATCAGCACTGACCAATGTCTCTATGACTAACCTAGGTTAGTCTGTACAGACTATTAAGGTACTGGAACACAAAGATTGTCAGTTTTGTGTACCTTTTGTCGTGTTGATGAGTAGACATGGAGGCTTGTAAACACAATATAATGACTAACAAAGTAGTTCACACTGCGTCTCCGGATCAGCACGCGTGTTCAGGCCAGATAACCAGCCCATCCCTCCTCAACCAGCGCCGAAATAAATTAATTACCGGATAAATTCGCATTTAGCCCTTGAATGGACGGATAGTGCTTAACTATGCATGAACGCAGCCCTTGCGCCTGGGGATTCCCCAGCGCTGCATTCACGCATCATGCTGACCCTTTGGTAATGCATCAACCTTGGCATGATGCATGAATGCAGCCCTGGCGAGTTACTCACCAGGCTTGCATTCATGAATGCATCATGCCGACAGAGGGACACATTATACTAACCCATTGATGACGGTATGATATCTTAATGCATCATACCCTTGGTCGGCATGATGCATGAATGCAGCCCTGGCGAGTTACTCGCCAGGGCTGCATTCAAGCATCATGCCCACCCTACGGGTTGACACACTCCCAAAGCATCGGCATGATGCACCAATGCATCATGACGACAAATGTAATCCTTTAGCGACATGTCGCCCATGAAGATTTACCGCCCCACCTTCCTGCATCACAGACAGCAACACAAACAGATTAATTCCCAATTGGTGCCGAAAGGGCCGGGGTCAAAAACAAGAAAAGACGCCTGTTTGACTCATCGTATCCAATTTTCAAAAATTATTCCAATTTTTTCAATGGGTCGCTTTTTACGGGGATGATGATGGCGGGAGGGAAGTGAAGTTGGTTCCTCTCTGACTGGGTGCAGACCGGAGGTGGAAGCGGCTGGGGGGGGGGGGGGTAGAATTATTGTGGTGGAAGGGGGGGGGGGGGGGTGTTCGCGAAGAAGGGGGGCAGGGATGTAGGGGAGATCCTGACCAGTCAGGGACAGGGCATTATTTAGGGACGGCATGATACATTAGTGCATAATATCCTTGGTCTTCCTGGTGCATGAATGCAGCCCTGGCGAGAACTCGCAAGCACTGGATTCAAGCATCACGCCGATCCTATGGGGTTGATACCCTCCCGAAGGGTCGGCATGATGCACTAATGCACCACCAGCGAGTACTCGCCGGGGCTGCTTTGGTGCATTATGACGACAAATGTCACCTTTTTGCGACTTGCCATCCTTAAAGGGGTGTAGGGGGGAGACAGGGCATTACGGGTTACTTAATTGCTGTCATTGCCAACATGTTAATTAGTGGCCAGACAAAGGCGCGGTGCATTCTGGGCCATGCTCTGTGTTTGTGTGCTGGTGATGTCGGGGGGTTGTACAACTGCAAAGTGTATCAATCCTGCCAACTGTAATGATACACTAAGCAGCCAACCATCCAACTGCTAACTGTATCAACATGTTGCGTGTGTTAAGCATCCAACGGCTATGTATAGTAACTAACTCATGCATTCTGTAGCATAAAACCTGTGATGTCTGTTATAGGGACGTGTAACGGCCATCTGTATCAATGAATGGTATCTGTATCATAATACGAATATGAAATAATTTCACTTTAAGATAAAAGTAACAGTTTTGATACATTTTGCAATAAATGAATGATTAGTTTCCGTTGATACAGATAGCCCCCTTCTGATACACATAAATTGATATACTTAGGAGTTTTTTTGATACCGTTAGCAGTTGGATAGTTGACTGTCAAGTGCCGCTACTCCAGATAGCAGATTTGATACACTTATCAGTTGTACAAGTGATGTGTGAAAGGAGGGGGACAAGGTAGGGGGTATCCGAGAGGTGGGGGGGGGGGGGGGGTGGAGGGGATCAAGAGATCGGGGATCATGTGGATCCTATCGGCGACGCATGCGCTGTCAACGCTTCCGGGATGCAAGCTGACAAGAGATGAGATTCAACCACAAGCCTAGATCCCCCACTCCCCACTCACCCCCTCCCCTCCCCACCCCCCCCCCCACTCCCCACCCACCCGTACACAACCCTCACACCTCAAAGCGCGGTTAAAAAGGGTGACTTTCCACATAATAAATTTGAGTTTTTAGATGATCATAATGTCTAGCTACTCAAACATCTTATAACAGGGAATTCATATGTGTGAAATCCTGTGAATCGAACCCAATACCACCCAGGGAAAAGTGCATTACTTTCTCAACAATTAACTTAGAGCTCTGAAAAGTCCCCTTTTTTTTGCTGTATTGGAACCTTTTTACACCTTGCGCCCCCACCCCCCCACCCAAGGGGTGCGTGCCCTACCCCTGTCACCACCAACCCTCACCCATCTACCCCTACCCCTACCCCTACCCTCAGTCTCATACCCCCCCCCCCCCTCAGTTCCCTACCCCTACCCCTACCCTGAGTCCCCTACTCCCCCCTACCCTGAGTCCCCAATCCCCACCCCTCCTCCCCTCCCCAAGCACCCCTTGTCAGTGCCTTGTTTTTTATGACGTTTGTCACTCCTAATCCGCCGGTAATGATCTGATAAATCATGCCTCCCCCACGACAGGATATGGATAATTTGCCGTCTCAATATGCTCCTGGATCGGCGCCTAATCCCCTGCATCCACCCCTTACGGAGCACCATCCACCCCTTACGGTGCTCCATGGGGGAGGATAGGAGGCTTAGATGGGGGGGGGGGGGAGGACAGGCGGATTTGCACCACAAGGGTACCAGTATCTACTCCTCACCCCCCCCTCCCTCCCCCCACCATATTGTCATGGCATAACCCCCCCCCCCCCATGCCCTGATACGTTCTCAGGGTCCATAATGAAATTATGAAATAACTGAAATATTATATATCTACAGGGGGGGGGGGGGGGCTTACATGGGGGAGGACAGGCGGATCTACACCACAAGGGTACCAGTATCTACTCCTCACCCCCCCCCCCCCCAACATATTGTCATGGCATACCCCCTCCCCCCCCCCCCATGCCCCCATACCATCTCAGGGTCCAAAATGAAAATATCTGAAGTATTCCTCAAGGGGGACTAGCTTAGTCTATATAAAACGTCACTAAGGGGCGGATCCAGTTGAGGCGCGGGGGGGGGGGGGGTCCCTGGGGTCTGGATCCCCCCCCCCCCACCCCATTTTTTTGTTAAGAGTTTTCTGAAGATGTTTTAAGCTTAAATTGGATCACCCTCGTTTTAAGACCTTGCCCCCGCCCCTGAATTTACAATAGTGTATATTTTACGTATATATTTAGAAGAAAGAAAATAGATGTCTCTGTAATTTTTCAATTATAGTAATTATTTACAGCTGCTACTGTTTCAATTACCCCCCGGGGAGGTCCTTAAAGTTGTCCTGTAATCCCGCAGCTAATACTCCGTTAATACCCGGCGCTGTTCACAATGATTTATAAACATGGGAGGGGGTTGTGCGCCGTTGTCTCCCGAGTTGTCTCTCTCTGCCAAATAACCCTTTGACCCTTTAAGGATGGATATCACTAAAAGATGACATTTGTCGTCATGATGCACCATTGCAGCACTGCCGGTGTTACATTGGTACATGATATCGACCCTGCGGGAGTGTCTCAAGCCCATAGGGTCAGCATGATGCATGAATGCAGCCCTGGCGAGTTACTCGCCAGGGCTGCGTTCATGCATCATGATGACCAAGGGCATGATGCCTACAAAAGTGCAAAACTGCATTTAAAACATAATACTGCCCTCAAGGGGTTAGACAAAAAACACGAACAAACTAAAGGGGTATTTTTTATTTTCTGGAGAGGGTTGTGATCCATAAAGGCTTTGCTTATGTCTTTATACAAAACAAAGAAGTTTTAGAATGAGTCAAAAACTTCATGAGCCTCATTAGGTGCACTATTTAGCATACAGAAGTCATCAGTGAACACTCTAATGAGCTTTGTAACTTCAAAATTGTGCTCTTTATGCTTTTTCCTGTCCATTTTGTCATTATTCTAAAACACAAAGGGACCCTCACTGCAGCTTGTTTGTCGTAAACAAAACGGGTTATTCCGCATGACTCGCTGCGTTTGATACAAAATTTGACCGGGAATTGCGTGGTACAATTTTTTAATTAACTAGATTTTCAATGAGAAGCGCAAGCTCCCCGCCTTGTCAAATCATGTTAGAAAGGATACAATGATCCTTTAGTGACATGGTCACGTCCCCACTCTTTTGTTTATTATTCACTATTCCCCTTTTTCACAATGCGCCCCACTTGGATCCTGAGCACAGTGCACCATATGGCCAGTGGGGAGAACATCTGAGGGCCTTTTGTGTGTTTTTTGATAATAATGATTTTCCATTTTTCTCCTACTCATCCTTTTTTTAATTGTTGGGTCATCCTTAACACTTTTAAGGTAGCATTGTGCTTTAATGCCCAATATGCCCCTTTCGGTCATCATGATGTATAAATGCAGCCCAGGCGAGTAACTCACCAGGGCTGCATCCATGCATTGATCATGCCAACCCTACAGCATTGAGACACTCCCGTAGGTTCGGCATGATGCACCAAGGCAGCACCGGCGAGTTACTCGCCGGGGCTGCATTGGTGCATCATGCCGACAAATGTCCTCTTTTAGCAACATGCTGCAGTTATAGGGTTAGAGGGTGGAGGGCTGTGGTGGCAGATGTCAGGGGGGACAGATGGGGGGAGGAGTGAGGAGAGGATTGCGGGTTGGAGGACACTTGTATGGGTGGTGTATGGCGTCCAGGGGAGGGGAGCTCTTGTTAACCCTTTAAAGATGGTGTGTCAGCTAAAATTCTGTGCATTTTTAACCATGTCATATTGCTCTTGTGTAGAGTCTCCTATAAGTGTTCCCCAGCTTTTAAAATGATTGAAAGTGTCTAAAGCTATGAAATGAGCACAGGCAGTTCAATTACTTTTACTGTAGGTCGACACTAAAACTGTCTATGTTGTGGTACCGCATGGCTCAGTGCTTTCTCTACCAGGCTGGTTTCCCCTGTACTCACCTGGCGGAGTGACTGAGTCAGTGAGGTGAATCAGGTACATTGTTATCAATCTCAAATTATGCATTCATAGACAAATATCTTGCACTGTTTATCAGCTAAAATGATAATGGAACCCGTGGCATTGAAGTGATAACCATTTTGAAGAAAAGGTTTTGGGAAGTCTATTAGCTGATACACCATCTTTAAGAGCTGCCTAGGGCTTTAACGCTTTAATACACTACCCCACACTGTTGGAAGTCAATGCAGCTAAGCTGTAGAATCTAGTTTTACATTACATTGTACATATACGCACGGCGGTGTTAGTGTAGATGGGCAGTAGAATCTGGTGTTGGTTTGCAATATAAAAAGACATTCTTTTGTTGTCATGATGCATGAATGAAGGCCTGACAAGACTACATTTTACTCGCCATGCCTACATTCACACATCATGCCGACCCATCAGGTTGTATCCATCAAGCCCGTAGGCTTGGGATAATTCATAAATGCAGCCCTGGCGAACTGTTACTCACCAGGCCTACATTCATGCATTATCGCCGGTTGGGGTGAGTAACATCTTAGATAAAATTGATATTAAAAGGAAGAATAGGCCAAAAAAAAAAGAAGGTTGGTTTCCGGTAACATGGTCTGAGAAAGCAGGCCCGGCCGGTCGGATTTTTTTTTTTTTTGATTTTTTTAATTTTTTTCTCACTTTTAGGTCTGGATTTAGGGGTTTCGCTCTAAAATCCTTAATAATTGTCCGATTTACAAACCGTAAAAAAACCAAAAAGTGGCAAAAAAATGAGAAATCTAGAAAAGAGGGGGAGCCGGCACTATTTTGCTAGACCCGGTCGGGTAACCTGAAACACACCTTTTTTTTGTTGGCCATATCATAAATGATGTAGGACAATTTCTAATGGACAGATAACAGCGTTGTACACCTCCTTTACTCGTCTTCATCTTATTCCCTGACATTTAACCAGATGTTCACCTGACTACTTTTGCATCCTAAGCTAAAAGTCAAACTAGATTAAATTTGAGCTTTATTGTGAGGCAGATGACTAGGTTTACTTATACTGACATTATCGAACTGGCCGAAATGATGAGCGGGCTCTCCTTGTTTAACAACTGTTTTTTTTTTTTTTTTTTTTTTTTCGGGGGGGGGGGGGGGGTCAAATGTGAACTGCTGATGGGGTGGGCCGTAGCCCCCTTCCACAAAAAGAAATATTTTTTAAATGAATTAAAAACCATAAATTTAGAAAGAAAAAGAAAAAATTCTAAAAATTCACTAAAATTCTAAAAAAAAACAAAAAAACTTAAAGAACCAGATATTTATATACTGAATTAGGATCAGCTGAGAAAAACATAGTACTATAAAAGTACCAAATACACTTGTTTTCATTAGATGAGTTTATAAATGGTGTATTTTGAGCAGAGTCTGTGGGCGAGGCTATTAGTACAGCATTCATAAAATTTAATGAGATGGAAATGGTGTTAATTGGGACGAGTATGGCAGTGGATAATTTATTATGGCTTGGCTTCATTCAAGGTCTCTTTGGTTGTAAATGTGGGCTGGGTATAGGCCTACATATAGAAATAGTTATCACGACAGAGTCCTAATTTCTTTTGTTTAGTGTATCAAACTTGCCAAGCCAATGATAATGATATATATGTAGCGTGTTGTTGGAGTGGGGGCGGGGAGGGAACATTCACGACTCTCCAATATACGCCATCTAGAACCTAGTATTTCAAATCGACCAATCACAGGGTTGGATTTGAGGGTGTCTATATCCCATAGACTCCGCGGTATTCAGCCGTTCATACAAGGTAATTAAAAGGTAATTAAAAGGCAATTAAATACCAGGTTCTAAGTCAGATAGATCCCATTGACTCGGGGATTATGTGATTTAGACAGCCTCCCTACGGTCAGTGTCTAGATCCCGTAGACCCCTCGTACATGCAGGGATCTATCCTTAACTCAGAGGTGTATGCAATAAGAGCCTGTAGATCTCGGACCACCAAAACGAGACTACGGTGAAAACGATCATAAGGTAAATCTAGGCATTTCAGACATTGTGGCCTCTGATTGGCTTATATTAGTAAATGGGAATTAGGGCAAGCTTTAATATCATGCATTTATAAAATCTGTGATTTGTTCTGATATGGGAAATAGAAATTAGCAAGCACTACCCAATGTCAGAGTAGACTAAAAAAAATTGTGGAAAAAGGGTGGAAATTGTGAGTTCTGCAGCAAAAACCAAGATGGATTCTGAGGTGAGTGCCTTCACAGGTCAATAAAGAAAGAATGGATTGGTAAAAGTGGGCATTTTCTGGTCTCATAATGAATAACTAACATGGCTCTAAAGTATTAGGATAATTTTGATGAGATTGAATTAACTTTGACCACTTTTAGGGCATGTTATTTAATTATAATGAAAAATGTTTTGTTGGTCCGAGACCTGTAGATGTGTAGGAGGAGATATCGCAAACTATATTTAACCCTTTAAGGACGGCATGTCGCTAATAAATAACATTTGTCGTAATGATGCACCAATGCAGCCCTGGTGAATAACTCGCCGGTGCTGCATTAGTGCATCATAATGACCCTTAGGAGATGTCCCAACCCTGCACGATGTTTAAAAACAGTCATGGGGAGTTACTCGCCAGGACTGCATTCATGCATCATGACGACCAATGGCATGATGCAGTAATGCATTATGCCGTCCTTAAAGAGCTAACAGTGAGGCAGTATGGGGGGGGGGTTGTGTATTATTGTATTGGTGTGGAGGCGGGGCTGTAGAGGCCCTGACCGGCTCAGTACTGTGACCTAACACCTCTATCCACCCACTACAACCCGCCATAACCCTGTGAGGGCAGCAGAGTGCTTTAATACGCTATACCCTCTGTGGCAGCCTCGGCCAGCGTCCATCCTACCAGTTGGATAGCCTGGGAGCAGGCAGCCATCCGGCCCAATACACATCTCTTAATTACCACTTTCAAGTATAGGTGTTGATACACAGTGGCATCTATTACCCTCTATGATCTAGATAAAAATATCTTTGTGGATAAGTGTGTATTGTCTAATACACACATTATGCGCCACTAAATTGGTGCAAAAGTCAGGAGAGGGTCTGCTCCCAGGCCATTGCATATGGCATTGGGCTGGGAGTCTGAGACTGCCTCTGTGGTGGTCATGATGCATTATTGCAGCCTTGGCGAGTTACTCACCAGCGCCACCTCTATGCCGTATATCGACCCTATACGGGCTGCCACGAGGGATGCGCCACTGAATCGCTGGTGCGTTACCCACCAATGCTGCATTGCTGCATCATGACACCACACAATCATTAATGCATCATGCCGTCCTTAAAGGTTTAACAAGACTATGGGCCCTACATGCAGGGTTATACATGGTTACACAACCCATCAGGGTAAGTGATAGGACCGGGCTCCTGGCTACTTACAATCAATAGGACGCTACTGCTACAACAGCCTCCTCACTCTCCAAGCAGAGTCCCTCATCCACTTCTACAGGCACTTCTTCCCTCCCTGCCAAACCGCGGGAGATTTCCCTGAGAACTTACCTACGCCATGCTTTAGAGATACTCATTTATATAACTAGGATTTGCTTTAAGTATTTTAAGGGTATCAAGAACACATGTTTAAATTTCTAAAAGCATTGATCATGTTTTGATTCCTGTGGACTGTCTTCTAGGTGTGTGGACATTGCAGTGTGTGATGGGGATAGGAAATGAGTAGTACAGTACAGTTTTCTCCCCTTCTTCCACAAAAGTTTTCCTAAAGTCTGACCCTTTTGGCAGAGTCTTATTTGAGGCTGTACTTGGGTACTCCTCTCAATGCAGGCCTGCAGGCCTCTACAAAGTGCCAGGGCGAGTTTCTGATCTCCTCAACTCCATGCTGGACATAGATAGATGTCTGTCCTGGAATAGAGACAATGGGAGATGAGGTTGCAAAGACAGCAAAGTGTCATGCCAAGGTTGTGTTTGTTGTGCATAGATAGATTTCCTGAAGGTTGACTTCTTGGAGATACATGATAAACGCCAACGCCCATTGATACTGTCTCTGCTGTATTTCACTTGTGGGGGCTGGGGCAGTATCCCATGAAGTTACAGGCTGAGTGGGATGCGCCCCATGCCCCACAAGTGAATCAGAGTGGCATCAATGTAGTTGGCTTTTTTTTCTTTTTTTTTCATTTTAAGCTTTTACTTAGGTCATTAAATACTGCCACATTGTATTCAATGGGGGGGGGGGCTTTGCATACAGCCCTTCTAGTACTTAAGCATAGTAAAGCTTGTATTTAATAAAATATAAACAAGTTACATATTATATGGTGAACCCAATGATATCTAACAGTAGGTTCTACTGCTCATGTACAGTAATATAGAACTACAGTAGAAAGGAAGTGTAGCTAAGCAGTAGAATCATTCTACTGCTTAGCTACACTTCCTTTATAAAGTTGGCAATATTGAAAGCAATTGCAACCACAATAGAAAAGAAGGTCATTACAGTTTCAAATAGATTGGATAAGTTTCATGAAATTTAAGGAACTTCATGGACCTAAAGACAGAGAACTACCTCTGTCGATATGTGTCAAGTACAAACTACTGCTGTCAATATGTGTCAAGCACTGACTACTACTGTCAATAAGTGTCAAGCACTAACTACTGCTGTCAATAAGTGTCAAGCACTGACTACTGCTGTCAATAAGTGTCAAGCACTAACTACTGCTGTCAATAAGTGTCAAGCACTAACTACTGCTTTCAATAAGTGTCAAGCACTGACTACTGCTGTCAATAAGTGTCAAGCACTAACTACTGCAGTCAATAAGTGTCAAGCACTAACTCTGCTGTCAATAAGTGTCAAGCACTAACTACTGCTGTCAATAAGTGTCAAGCACTAACTACTGCTGCCCATAAGTGTCAAGCACTAACTACTGCTGCCAATAAGTGTCAAGCACTAACTACTGCAGTCAATAAGTGTCAAGCACTAACTACTGCTGTCAGTAAGTGTCAAGCACTAACTACTGCTGTCAATAAGTGTCAAGCACTAACTACTGCTGTCAATAAGTGTCAAGCACTAACTACTGCTGTCAATAAGTGTCAAGCACTAACTACTGCTGTCAGTAAGTGTCAAGCACTAACTACTGCTGTCAATAAGTGTCAAGCACTAACTACTGCTGTCAATACGTGTCAAGCACCAGAAGAAGACTGATATCGCTCACCACCAACAGGTGTCACTGCAGTGTCAGTAAGGTGACGGGGATCACGTGGCCAGAGCAGCTCAAAGATGGCCTTCAAAGGTCAAAGGTCACAGGTCAATCAGATCAGCGAAAGGAGCAGCTTAGCCGCCATCTTGTTTGTCTTCCTGCAGGTTTAGCACTGTGACACCATCATGATGCATGAATGCAGCCCTGGTGAGTAACTCGCCAGGGTTGCGTATGTGCTAGGTTTGAAACACTCCCTAGTCACTCCCGAGGGCACTCTCTAAAGCATTGAATAGAGCAATGGCGGCTGAGCTGCTCGTTTTGCTAATGTGAGTTCTTGCTGTTTGTGGTTATCTCTTTGTTTTACCTGTTTGCTTTACTTAAATAGGGTTTTAGTTAAATTTTCTGTGCAGCTAGCCCACACTCTTACTATGCTATTGGTTTCAACAGGCTCAGTCTCCTTTACTGGAATATTACATGATAACACTTGAGTTTTGGTATTGTCTCTAATAAATGCTACACCTAAAATGTAACCTTGGGTCCGACTGTACAATAGCGTTAGGGAGTGCTCATTTTTTAACAACAGGGGGGGTGGTGAGATTTAGCGCGGAGCGCGTGAATTTTTTTCACCCCCCCTCTAGAGGGGTCGAAATTTTTTACCCCCCCCCGGCAAGCCGAAAATCGCGCGCGTTCCCGCCCCTTTGTAGCATGGTAACGTGCTGGCTTTTCCCCTCAAAACAAGTTGAATTTTTTTGCCCCCCCAAGAGGGGTCTGAATTTTTCACCCCCCCCGGTCAAGGGGTCCAAATTTTTTAACCCCCCCCCCAAATCCACCACCCCCCCTGTTGTTAAAAAATGAGCACTCCCTTAAGAGGCTATATATGATGTGTACTGTGTTTAAGGGCACATTGCTCGTCTCATCATCCTCTTCACCTCAGCTGATAATGTGAATGTGGGGAGGATGGTTTCCTGGTCATCACTATATTTGTCACCATTTCCTGTCATAGTGGACGATGTGGTTCCTCCCGTCACCACATACTCGTTATTAGGCTCAGTCTCATGAGTTTGTAACAGTTGAAACGTCTTTGACCGGGTGTCATCTTTGACCGGTGTAGTCTTTGACCGGGTGTTGTCTTTGACTGGGTATCTAGAAAAGATTTTTTTTCCAATTTTTTAAAATATTATTTATGTATATGATGTAATGTACTTGGTGGGACTTCTTATCATACAATAAATTATTACCCAATCTCTTTACTATTATAGTACTTTAACCCTACCCGGTCAAAGACTACACCGGTCAAAGACTACACCGGTCAAAGACGACACCCGGTCAAAGACGTTTTAACTGTTACAAACTCATAAGACTGAGCCATTACGGCCACATACCACATGGACACGATACCGTGATGTTAGAACCAGCCATGCTGATAAATTATGATATCACATCAATAGACAGTCAGACAGGGATGGGAATTACCCGGTAATGGTATAACCGTTGACCAGTGCTGTATTGGTGTTGATTAATCTTTCTCCTCCATATCAGTCTCCGGTGCACTAGAGTCATCAGAGACCAGTGGTCGTATCGAGGTCCGGGTTGAGAGCAACCATTTACATGTACATTGTATATGTAGGCCTAGACCTGGATGCACAACTTAAGACTCCTTTTGTCATTTGGTTTACGAGTACACATGAGACTCTGGAGAGAACAGAAGCACAGAGAAAAGAAGTAGAATCACGGTAACTCCCAAATGGGAGTCTGGACTCGATCAGGGAGGTAACTCTCTCCACGACTCTAAAGTGATTCCCAATCATTAGAGAATCTTAGGATAGGAGTCATTATAGAGTTATTATAGAGTCCTGCTAATGTTTTGGAGTCACTTTAGAGTCATTGGGAGATCAATGGTCGAGTCGGGAGTCACCAGGTCACAGTGATTCTACTTCTTTTCTCAGTGAGGTTCATTGAGGTAAAGTTTCACTCAATGTCCTTGGTAGGGGTAAACTCGTGCCAACTACTACCCCTATACCCCCAGACCCAGACAATATCAAAGGTTATACCTCCTTCCCCACCCCGCCCATATCTACCTCTCACCCCAGCCCCGCCCCAGCCCATCCCAGCAGGCCTTACCCATGCACTCACTCCTGTTCGGTGAGTGCAGTGGGGAAAGGAAGTTCCAGGCACCCTGCCCCACCTTACCCTTCCTTATCAGCTCTTATAACACGATGTGCTATGATCTATCCAATAAAATAAAGACAAAGCTGCACTCTGATTGGTCAGGCGTCATTGATAGGCAGCCTTGACCAATCAGAAACGTTCTTAGCTACTGCTGGGTGAGTGGCTAGACACTGTGCACTATCTAGATGGATATACCACGCCCAGCTGTGAAAGATCTATTTAAAATGGCGGACATGTATCGATTCAAATGTATTTCAATGTTTAATCACGTTTTGGGCCGGTTTATTAACGTTTTTGGTGTGTTTATTCACGTTTCTACATTGTTTACTGTTATTCGATGTGTTTATGTGAGTTTTTGGCGTGTTTAACCCACGTTTTTGTCCGGATTTGATTACGGTTTATTAAGTCAACAAGTTCCTATATTTGGGCGACTTTGAAGGGTCTAATTGTCTGCTGCCGCCTCTATGTCTGCCCCCTTTGAGTACCGTGCCCTATTCCCTAACTAGTGTGTGCAGCCTGTAAGTGTATGTGGCAGGGTAAGTAAGGGGTGCGCCCCGGGGGGGGGGGGGTACTCAGTATAGGAATGGGTACCAACTGCGGTAACAACTTCGAAGAGCTGTCGCTGTCCGCGTGCCGAAGCAAGAAAAAGGGGGGGCTGTTAATCACATAAAAGTAAAAAATTGGGGGCTGTCAATGACTGGAAAATACTAAATCAGGGGCTGGCACAATTCAAATAGAAATAATGAACCCTTAAATCTCATACATAACTTAAGTAATCTATATAATTTCAAAATAACTTCATTATAAATGGAAGAGGCCTCTTAACAGTGAGCTGTCAGCTGACTTTTTAGAAAATAGGGGGCTGTAAAAATAATGCCCATTTTCAAGGGGCTGTCAAATGACCAAATAGGGGGGTTGTACTTTCGCAGTTGGTACCTAGCATCAAAGAGTGACTACCCCCCCCCCTAAGGGGTGCGCTAACATCTGTATACATTTGTAGTTCTAGTAATGCTTAAAAAAAAGATGCTGCTTAGGGGTTATATAAGCAAACAACAGAATCAACTGCCTAGGCCATTCCGCATAATATTTTGTTTCCAATGGTATATGGCATGCCTAGGCACAGCTATTTTATTTTCACCAACTGGATAAAATATGGCGAGAAAAACCGGTGTTTTTGCAATATTTCCGCCAATCACAACTTTTTATCGCCACTGGCCAATTGACAAATAGCAGTAACAGACAGTCACATTGTATTCAGACGCACTGCACCTATCTCCATATAATTATGCAGGCAGCCCTCACTTCCTTCCTCCAATTTACAGAATTCAAGGAAGGATATCTGAGGAGCAAATTACCCAAAAATCCAAGGTCTAAATATAATGGAACATAGAAATGCGCTTATAAGGCCTTCTATCTGAAGTACCGTAGTGAGAGATTTGAGGTAGTAAATGTTCGAGGTTGTGCGGGGTGTAACATAAATTGAGCCACTCTTCTCGGATTTGAGTGTGGAGGGGGGGGGGGGGGCAATTTGATACACATTGCATTTTCATAGATACCATCACAATATAGACATTCATACGATATAGATTATGTAATTCGAGACTTATTTAATTGCCACATACTTCAGGGAAATGTGTATGACACATAATATCCTGCTCACTAGTGTCCATTCTGAGGCACATTTCCTCCAAGATATTCTCATGAATAGGACTTTCTTAAAGTGGTGATCTTGGGCATCCTTGACCATTGGCATTGGCTACCTTATACTAGATGCCTACACCAAGGGGAGACGGACATAGAATAACATCAACATCTAAATCCCAGGCTCCCCCGCCACCAAATAAAACATCCGGGCCCTTCAGCAAACAGACCACGTGGTTAGCCGGCAGCCAATGGGAACAGCCCTCTTATTATGGGCCAAAAGGTTATATTTTTGTGTCGGGCATTCTGATTGGTTGTCCGTCGCGGGTCACGTGACTGGTATACTGGAGGCGTCCCCTGGAGGCTCTTCCTGCAGATCTTTGCTTTATTGGTGTCTACAGGCTCCTGACGGGCCTTCCCAGTGGTCTCTGCTTGCTGTTAGTCCTTTAAAGGCCGCAGGGTGTTTTAATGTGTCTGTCCATGTCGGCATGATGCATTAATGCAGCCATTCTGAGTAGCTCACCAGGGCTGCATTCACGCATCATACCCACCTTTAGGACTTGCACCAAGACAGTATGGATGTCATGATGCATAAATGCATCCCTGGTGAGCTACTCGCCAAGGCTGCATTCATGCATCATGAAAACAAGGGACATGGCACATTAAAGCAATCTGCGGCCCTTACAGGGCTATTTGCGACTTGTGGCATTGTTGGCTCGACCAAAAATGCCCCAAGTCGCCGTCTGTGAAGGTTGTGTGCCGAGAATTTAGCTTGTTGTGCCCATTACCACTGCCGTGTGCCCGGACAATGACGTCTCGGCCAGACTGCTCGTCTCAACGCTGATTTACTAAAGGCTTGTACCTTTTAGTATACAGCTGGTATTTGGGGAAGTATATAACTGTGGTCTTTAGAACCAGGCAAGTCAGAAGCTGCGAGACTATCTACACTTTAATTGATGTTTTATGCCATTTGTCATCATGATGCATGAATGCACCCCGGTTGGTGGAGCTGCTGTATTGATGCAAGAGGGCAGAGCACTTTGACGCACGAGGTGGCCTTTAAACGGTTACAAGAATTTTTAATCACCTAGAAACTACCGGTTGTTGGGTCAATTCACCCATTATCGCCCAAGTCATACATGTCCGCTGCCGGAAATTTTGGCGCGGGAAAATAGTGGAGACAGCGTTCGTCTGCCCTACTATACTGCATGGCGTGAATGCCTTAGCATATCACAAATAGGGTCTGAGTGGTGTAATATTTTCAATCTCCAACTGTGAGTCCGAGGTAGAACTTATAATGGGGCCAGCTTGGGGCGCGGTGCATCGCTGGGTAGCGACCTGTTTTACTGGTATGTGTATATATAGCTGTCTAGCATTGCATGAACGTTGGCATTTAAGCATTTAAGCACATTCACTTTAAGTCACTCTTTGGCAACTTTAAGATTATATGTACCCTAAATTCCCGCGTATGACCCGCGGGTTATACGCGAACCAAAACCATGCAGGTCATGCAATATTCCCAAAGTCTAGGTGCGGGTAATATGTTTTTTTGGCAATATAGTATAGTACTAAAATGGCAATTTTCAGACCCCAGGTGCGGGTTATACGATTCTCCCAAAGTCGGGGTGCGGGTTAGGCGCGAGATGCGGGTTATACGCGGGAATTTACGGTATATGCCTTGGAAATGTCAGGGAACGGTCATAAAAACATCTACCGTAAAACCTCGCGTATAAGCCTAACTCGCGTATAAGCCGTACCCCGACTTTGGGCCGATCCTATAAGCCGCACCATCGATCTGATTCGCGTAGTAGCCGCGGCTTATACGCGAGGTTTTACGGTAATCGGTTTCCAGTGGCATTTACTGAAATTAAAATTGCTGACTTTAAGCAGTCCCATCTCTGCTTAAATGCAAACACTCATGTTCTGTAGTCTGACCAGCCTGAGTGACCTGACATGCAGGTCGCCAGTCTGACCAATATTGAATAGCATCTAATCTTTATAACAATTATCTGAGGGCATCTGGGGTTATTACAACCAATAAACCCTTCATCTCAGCCAATTAAAACTCAGGATATTGATCACGTGGGCTAGCAGATACTTCCCCTAATCCCGAAATGCTGTGTTGTTACTTTGGTTGTGAACAACAAGCCATAAAGAGGACCGTTAATTCGGACTGACCCGAACAATGCAGCCATTTATAATTCACCTTATTGAACCCTCTTTCATGAAAGACGCACTTTTAATGCCTTCCTACCTAGGTGTTATTCTGGCAGCTTGTCAAATGTATTTGTACCTGAGAGTGGGGGATGGTGACATGGCACGCTATATCTATGTACGGGGAAGGGATGGGTGTGTGGGAGGGAGTCAGGAGGCTAAATGCAAGTAGGAGAGGGCTGTTCTAGAGCTTATAGCAGAGTTCTCCTGCTCATGCACGTTGTATTCCACTATCCCTGTGATCACTGCCCTCTCTTTTGCTATCTTATTTCTCTAAAAATTGTACATTCAAACGTTTTCATTTTCCCCTTTTCTTCCCGTTATTGCACCAGTGTGCAGTGCATAACGTAAAACACAAACATACCACTTAACCACAATTTTTACCATCAGAACTGTTGCTGACCAAGTGACTCCCTCCAGATAGTTCAGGGAAGTGGTCATTGTTAGATAACATTAGGGGAGGGGGATGCCAACACATATTAGCCCTTTCAATTGTTGAAGCAAGCGGGGTGGAGCAAAGTTATGTTAGCTCTTTCCAGAGAAAAGGGCAGGGCATTGCCATGCTTCAAAGAAGGCAGCTGTTTCATTTTGGCGTGCTCCTGCGAAGATCCAGCCACCCCAACTTTAACCATAATGAGCACTCCTTAGATAGAGTTACTTAGACCCAAGTTATATAGGTCCCACTATTGGTTTGGCTGTGGGTGCTTGGAGGGTAGTTATGGGGGTTGTGTGACCCCTGGAGCTGCATCGTAAGGCTTTACCCTAAGGCACCGTCCGACATTTCCATACAGTGCTGGGGTAAGCACATGGTCCCGGTCCCCGCACTTCAGGCACCAATGTTCTCTTTTGTTTCTCTCTCGAAAACAGCCCCTTTTCCACATTACAGCCAAGAATGAACTAGCTTAAGAGACCAAATATCTGCGTTTTCTCAATGGTATCTATAAATGAAGGGGTTATTCAGAGACACAGACACCTCCCATTTGCTTTCCCACAAGGCGAGCTTGAGTATCCCCTCCCTCCTTTCAATATTTTCAATTTTTTTAAGCAAAGCACTAGGATTATTTGGTGAACACCCCATGTAAAGATCGCTGTTATTCAAAAAAAAATTGAAGAAAATAGCCTTATTTCCTTGTTTCTTCACGCTGATGGTGTCTGTTGAGGTGTGTGAGTGCAGGACCCCCTATTATCGCTCCCCCACACGCGGTATGTACACTCCTGCCGCCATATGCCGTGTCCGCCACACTGAATCCAGGCTAAACGGTTATGGGGAGCACCTCACCAAATGTTTAAAACTGCCATATTTGAAATATTGGAACTCTACACACACACACACAGAGAGACCAGGAGAGACAGACAGAGAGAGACACAGCGACAGATACAGTGACAGACAGGGACAGACAGAGAGGGGGAGAGAGGGAGAAGGGGGGGGGGGAGGAGGGGAGAGGAAGAGGAAGAGGATTGAGAGAGAAATATTCTCCAAAACTGAAACTAAAATGAGGTTATTACTGGACATCGATTCTCTGTCTCTTTGTAGCTCTATAGTGATCGATGCCCAGTTTTATACTTCAGACCAGTGGCTCATTTTGGCTGTTTTTTGCCTCACAGATTGCTCCTAGCGCAAAATCCTGACTAGGTGTCAATATATTCTCTATGCCAATGTGTAATATGAGGGTAGAAAACACTGGAACCTCAGTTAGAAAAAATCCTACTGAACAGTTTTTGAGAAAATTAGGGTTTTGTTGCCTTTTTTTGCTGTTTTTAGTACATTTCCTACATAAACCGTGAACGTCGGCATTTCTCAATTTTCAGGTATTTAGAATTAGAATTTGACATTTTTTTACTCGCAGTAGGATTCCTGAATACCGAGCCATTCTACACAGGGTGTTATTTTGAAAAAATATAAACCATTTGATAGTGCATTTGGTCTCCTAAATAGAGGGAATTTGGTCATGGTTTAATTGATTGTTGACAATCCAGTCAAGGGCTATTAGGTTCAGTTCAGTGCAAGTTGCAAAACAAGTGACTTGCACTTTTTAACTTGACCTCATGTCCACTATGTAGGTCTTCACTATGCATGGGTCTATCCAGAGTCCATCAATGGGATCACGCATGGAGGCAGATTCCGCAGCTTTTGGCAAGAAAAAAGTTCTAAATCGCAAAAAAGTGAAATATGCCTAAAAACACCTGATTTGGCGAGAAAAAAGTTCAAAATCGCAAAGAAGTGAAATTTGCCTAAAAAACCCCTATTTGGCGAGAAAAAAGTTCAAAATCGCAAAAAAAGTGAAATTTGCCTAAAAACACCTGATTTGGCGAGAAAAAAGTTCAAAATCGCAAAAAAAGTGAAATTTGCCTAAAAACCCCCTATTTGGCGAGAAAAAAGTTCAAAATAGCAAAAAAGTGAAATTTGCCTAAAAACACCTGATTTGGCGAGAAAAAAGTTCAAAATAACAAAAAAGGGAAATTTCCGTAAAAACACCCTATGAATGTAACATGAATGCAGACACTCATGGACACAGACTCATGTACACCCACACAGACATACACATAGGCGTGAACATGGCCTTCTCCTTCATATAGCAACCTATGTATTTCTACTTTGATGAGGCTGAATATAGCTTTCTGTTAGAAGGACTCTGATACATGGATGTCGATGTCCATGTTTTAGATATATACCCATATAGTGCATTGGAGTGCTATAATGTTGGACTGCTGTATATTACAAAAAATAGCGCCCCATTATTATTTGTGGAAGGAGCATTTCAAAACAAAGTCTAGTCAGAGAAATGATCACTTGTTTCCGTTTCCTTACGTAAATTGCCCATTTTCCCTGACATTTGAAGTCAGCTGCTCTCCCTATGTTCCAGCCCAGTTCCCCCTGGAGGCAAACACATGAAGGCACTACACTGATAATCTGTATGGTTAAGAAGTTAGTCAGTAGTGGCTATCCCAGGTTACACAGAGAAAAGAAGTAGAATCACTGTGACTCCCGACTCGATCACTGAGGTAACTCTCCCCAGGACTCTAAAGTAACTCCCTAACATAAGCAGGACTCTTTGATAACTCTATAATGACTCCTATTCTAAGACTCCCTAATGATTAGGAGTCCCTTTAGAGTCCTGGGAGAGTTACCCCATATGGGAGTCACAGTGATTCTACTTCTTTTCTCTGCGTATTCATAGGGATATTGGTCAGAATGACGAACTGATATTCAAAAATGACTGAGGCAGAATATGAGTAATGCCTTACTCAAAATGACTAATTATCATTGAAATTGAAATATTAAGGTGGATTGGACACTACTGACGAAGTTGATACTATTAACTAACCATGGTTGGTGGTATAGGGAACCAGAAAACGATCAACTAGGTTGATCACTAGTGACTGAATTCTTAGCCAGTACTGACAAAGGTCGGAATATCAGTGTTGAAGAAATGTAAATGAGTGGTCATTATTTAACAACGGGACTCATCGTGGGTCTAAATGAGAGGGGTCTAAATCTTTCCTGTCCATCCCCCAGCTGTGTTCCCATTCTTTTGGCGGCCAACTCTTTCAGGCATGGCCTTTTTTGCTAAAAAGTGGTTGCCCAGAAAATATATTGTCAAGCAAGAAAGGTCGACTTTCCATAACTAAGTGGCATCTACGTTGCTTTGGCTGGGTGGTGTTAGTGCTGTTCTGTGGACCTGTGGGAAAACTTGACTACTCATGTAACTCGGATGTGAATTTAAACCATACTTCAGTCTATACGATAACTATTTCAGCATGCAGGACATTCGATCCTGCAGATTTTTTTCTTTTCAGGCCAGGCTCAATTTTTGCAGGCCCGGATATTGGAGTACACTCTTGCTATTTAAAAATGAAATATAAAGCAAGTGTCTGTACTGGCAATGATAATAAATAGGGTTCCCTCTACATGTTACGATTATATTAACTGTTTTAATATGTAAATTATTGAAGAACATTGCAGAAAATATTTACACTTTCTGTTCTATGCCGTAGAAACCTTAATAATGGTCTGATTTACAAGCCGTAAAAAATGGCATATAGGCAATAATCTCTGGAATACAGCCAGCCATTCAGGCCTGTAGTGGCCCTTTTTCTGCCGGACCGACAGACATTTTGCCGGCTATAGCTGGTGGCCGGCAGGTTTTCGTATAGACTGATACTTAATGTTGTCACCGTAAAACTTCACGTACAACCCGCGGCTTGTACGTGAGTTAGACTCGAGCTTTGTTTTGATACCAAACATGCCCATAAGGGGTGCGGCTTATACGAGAGTTTTTAGTGCACCTCTGTGGCTTATATGATTTGTCAAAGTTGGGGGTGCGGCTATTAATATGAGAGTTAGGCTTATACGCAAGGTTTTACGGTAATTCGGCTACTCAGGTAGCTCTACACTGAAAAAGTAAACTTGTCTCCAGACTCATTGAAGTGACTGTCACAAAATAAACAGGTAAAAGGTTTTCTAACCTATCAGGTTACCATCCCACGAATAGAATCTGGAGCTGGCAAATGTCTGGTTTTGGGCTGGCACATGCCAAGTGGGTCTTCTATTTCCAGATAGAAGACCCGCTTCCTTGTCACTTAGACAAGTTTTTGCCTCGCTTATTTTATGACCGTCACTTGGAAGAGTCTGGAGACAAGTTTACTTTTTGAGTGTACTAGTATCTAACTCTATCACTATGAGAGGTGTACGGAGGTAACTGTAGATTATGTGCACTGCAGGGGTGACTGACTGCTGGTTACTTGTGTACTCAGCAAAAGTGCATATAGTATATTAGATAACTTTCTGTCCATAGACAGTCGTGCAATAAATGTCAAGTACCGTAAAACCTCGCGTATAAGCCTAACTCGCGTATAAGCCGCACCCCTAACTTTGACAGATTATATAAGCCGCAGAGAGGGTCTGAAAATTGTTAATTTGGTACTGCAGTATACTTATAAAAACTCTCGTATAAGCCGCACCCTCTATAGGCATGTTTGGTATGAAAAGAAAGCTGAGTCTGACTCGCGTACTAGCTACGGCTTATACGCGAGGTTTTACGGTAATTGCAATAAATGTCAAGTAAGGGTATTTCTCCCATTTCTATACCGACTAGGGTATTTAGTTTCATGTTGTATCATAAGAAAAGCAATTTCACTGTGGTGAAGGTATACATCATATAAAGGTAAGAAATGACTTATTTTTCTCAGAAATTATTTCTTATTCTAATTCTGGGAATAGGAGAGTTGATTTGGCCTTTCAGGAAAGTACATTATGGAGTCAAATTAACAACTGTATGTTTGCAATGATTATTTGATGACATATTACAGTAACGATTGAGGAGAAGGATTGGCAATTAACTCCAAATTACATGAAGATGTACACGACTTTAAGAGCTTTTTAAAATTAAGTATGCATATACACTTTCAAATAATCTATCAATAGTAAGGCATCAAATAGTTTTGTCGTGTCCGGCCCCATGATAAACTGTTTAATGTCGAAGGCTGTACACATATTATCATAGTTCCCGCAGAGCTCATGAGTTGTGCTTATATCATAGTGAAACTTATGGAAAGTAGGAGTTCATGTTTGGATTAAGTGTTTATTTTCCAGAAAAGAAACATCTTAATACTAATATTATATAGCCAACGAATTAAAAAGTAGATGGTTGGAAATTTAGATGCCCGTGGTTTGGTTCACATTTATATGTCGGTATATTTATGTACACGACTTAAGAATAACAAATAACACCCTCAAGAATAGAACTAACTGGAATAAGAAGCCATTGAGAAGGACACACATAAACATCAAAACAAGGTTCCATGAGCCTGGGGACCTCATAGGTTGCCGTGGTTATTTTGACATAGACTTAGTTACTTGTAGGATATCTACTACATAAGGGTGTGTGTATGGATGTGGGTAGTGAGTGAGTGGGATCTGCCCTGTATGGATCACCCTGATCCTTGCGGCTAAACCCGTAATCTCTTTGATCTTCTGATCCTTCTGATTCATCCCTATATATGGCGGCCCCCATGACCCAGATAGTGGTCGCCATATTGATCAGCTGGATCATGTGACCATGTTGGTGGTCATGTGACTGATGTAAGACTATTACTGGGGTGTTGCCTCCATTTAGGTGTCGTGTATAGTGACGTAACTGGAGGGGACTCGTTCCTGCGACCACTCATTGGCGGATCCAGAGGGGGGGGTGACGGCCCCCCCCCCCAAAAAAAAAGGGAAAAAGGGGGGAAGAGGAGAGAAGAAAAGAGGGAAATAAATAAATAAGGGGACATTTTCCAAGCTAAATGATAAAGGCTAGACACAGACCCGAGTCATTATTGTGTCCCAAAATGTGTGAGAAGGCATCATTTCAAGTCTAGATCATCAAAATTTGCGGGCCCAATAAAATAAACTTAGTATGGCTGCTGCACTCGCTTCACTTGCGGTGCGCATAGGAACAGCCACTCACTCAAGGTTAGCCAGGTTGCCCCCCCCCCTCTAGAAAATCCTGGATCTGCAAATGACCACATCAATGTTAACACTGACATCAGCAATCTCGTGAGACCTTGGTTCTGCTCTTGCCATGTAGCCTGTTCCCAGCAAGCTATGGTGTGTGGGTCTTTGGTCACTGCCTAAGTTTCACGAGGAATTCCGAGCTCAGAACCAACATGGCCACACATATGGAGAAACTAGAATTATTATCATGCAGCTATTACTTAGGGAGGAATCTATGTCATGTTTTAGTTTCAAAATTGGTGATAACTACACGATGTGTATAGTAATGCCAATTTGGTGAGTTCAAGCCCAAGTCCACCATCCTAACACATTCTCTATGACTTGCCCCCCTCGGCGTTAGGGGACCCGCTCAAACTCTCACCCCTTTATCCTACCCTGTCTCACCCCTGTGTTGTCATTACATGCTATGTACATATGGGCCTCTACCCTAATTTAATACAGAGTCTTCACGCCAAAGGATTGTAATATCAGTAGCAAGTAAAGGTTCAGCAGTCACGTAAAATCATGAAAATGATGTGACAAAGTTGGAAAAAAAAGAAAGAAAAAAGCAGTCTGGTGTGCCTTGCTAAGTTGCTATATGAATAGATAGATGATCTATAGGTATCGTAGTCGTCCAGGGCCTATCACCTTGGTTAACACATCCTAGCGTTTCAATGAACTAAACTTAACTTAGCTCAACGGGCCAAACTGTAAAATAGTTTATCCCAAGTTATACCACAGTGGGCACGGAGAACAAAGCATTTCACACCTCTTGTATACTGCATAGAGCTAGTGGTATTAAGTAGTTATAGACCTTGTACCAATGTGTACGCGAAATACAGTGAAGGGGCCTTATAGACCCCTTTACTGTATTTCACATACAGATTGGTACAAGGCCTAGATAACTACTACTAAACCCGAAAATACAATATATGTTCAAGGTTCTCCCTCTCCCAGGCACCTCTGCTGCTTAGGGACATACCATATCCTATTACAGACAACAATCCGGTTCTACAACATGATATACATAACACTATCTGAGCATAAAGGATCTGGATCAGGGAAGTGTGAAAGTAGATATGACATGGTATAGACTAAATGATATTGGACACTCCCACATGACTTGATGACGGAGTGTTCACCCACACTGAAAAAGTAAACTTGTATCCAGACTCGTCTAAGTGACTGTCATAAAATAAAGGTTGTCTAACTTATCAGGTTACCATCCCACAAATAGGATCTGGAGCTGACAAATGTTTTGGACTGGCACATGCCAAGTGGATCTTCTATCTGACAACTAGAAGACCCGCTTCCTTGTCACTTAGACGAGTCTGCAGACGGCTTTGTGGGATGGTAACCTGATAGGTTTTACAACCTTTAACTTGTTTATTTTATGACAGTCACCTATAGAAGAGTCTTCAGACAAGTTTACTTTTTCAGTGCACCACACCCTGAGTTGCAGTCATCTGTGTATTTTCCCATCGTCGTCAAGCTTAGATATACACCCTGTAAACATCCTTATATCACAAACCATCTAACCCTTTAACTCTTTAACCCTTTAAGGATGGCATGATACCTTAATGAAGCATGACCTTGGTCGTCATGTTGCATGAATGCAGCCCTGGCAAGTAACTCGCCTGGGCTGCATTCAAGCATAATGCCGACATTCTGAGTTTGAGACACTCACGGAGGGTCGGCATGATGCACCAATGCAGCACCGGCGAGTTACTCGCTGGGACTGCATTATTGCATCATGACGACAAATATCATCTTTTAGCGACATGTGTCCTTAAAGGGGAAATGATAGTATGTCTCTAAAAGATGGCATTTGTCATCATGATGCAGCTATGCAGCAATGGTGCATCATGCCGACCCTTCAAGAGTGTCTCAGCCCTGCTGGGTGGTCATGATGCTTTAATGCAGCACTGGTGAGTTCCTCGCAAGGGCTGCGCTCATGCATCATGACGACCGAGGGCATAGTGGATTAAGGCATTATGCCGTCCTTAAAGGCGTCAAGGATGTGTCTGTCGTTGTTGATGTTGGTGATTTCAGCAGGAGAAGGTCTATTAATACAGCTTACTCCCTGGTCCATGTCAGCAGCTGACTGGGACTGGAGCTGTGGGTTTGATCCTTCAAGGGCCGCATACTGATGTAGTGTATTATGCTGTCGTTATTAATTATTATGCATGAATGCAGCCCGGCGGGTACCTCGCTAGTGATGCATTCAAGCATCATTCCGACCCTATATGTCCCTTATTATCGGCACAATGCATGACTGCAGCCCTGGCGAGTTACTCGCATTATATATCTTTATTCTGCCCTGAGAGGGTCAATGATTACATAGACCATAACATAATATCATGTTATCCGATACACAGGACTGGGAGTTGTCTGTACTTTCTGAGGTGTACATCCTAGCAGGGAATGAAGTCTACAGCGCAGTACCCAGGTACACTGGGTGTGTCAAAACCACATTTACACCAGAGTTGACTGAAAGAACAGGAGAAATGGTCTAGCCCTAAGTTACATGCAGGGCTGTATGTGAATGCGGTCCATTGAGCAGCCTCTCCTACTGTAAGTGTAAGTCATTTATGGATATGTGTGAGTGACTTATAGCCTTGGAAAATGGTAATTATCCTCGGCTGGCGCCTTGGATATTTACCCTGTCCTTGACTTATAATCGTTATACAGGAACACCGTACCACAGAATATGGTCAGGGTCGTAATCAACTTTACTTTGGGGGAGAGATAGGGAGGGGTAAACCACAACGTGTAGTCTTTGAGGCATATGACTGTGGCGCATATCTAGCATTGAGTGTATGATATTCAAAAGAAGAAAGAAAATGTGATAAAATGAGTAGTATATTGGGTACTAGGTGGGAGCACTGATTAGCAAGAATACCTTGTATTTCCTGGAAGTGACACTCGTGGGTGAGTGTTACCCATGATTAATTCTGTACCAAATAGCTGCCTGACATCCCCGTCACCTAGTCTATATCTAACTGGACGTTTATGTATTGACAAAGGACTTCAGGCCCTTGACCCTTCAAGGACGGCATGATGCATTAATGCAGCCCTGGCGAGTAACTCGCCAGTGCTGCCCCCCCCTACATCAACCCCACCTTACACTGAAAAAGTAAACTTGTCTCCAGACTCATCGAAGTGACTGTCATAAAATAAAGGAGTAAAAGGCTGTCTAACCTATCAGGTTACCATCCCTCAAATAGAATCTGAAGCTGGCAAATGTTGGGTTTTGGGCTGGCACATGCCAAGTGGGTCTTTTATGTCCAGTTAGAAGACCCATTTCCTTTTCACTTAAACAAGTTTTTGCCTCATTTATTTTATGACCGTCACTTGGAAGAGTCTGGAGACAAGTTTACTTTTTAAGTGTACACTTCATCCAGCCAAATAGAGGGGGCGGACTATTGACGCACCATGTTTGTTGTCGCTGCCCGTTATCTGTGATATTACCCACTTGTCCCTCTGTGTTTATGACTTCTGTGGATCAAAGAGCACCGTGCTATAGATATCTATATATGTATATGGGTACGTCCTCTCGGCCTTTAAGGGCTGAATGGTGCTTTAATGTGCTAGGACTTCTGTCGGCATGATGCATTCATGCAGCGCTGGCGAGTCTACTCACCAGAGCTGCATGCATGCATCATGCCGAACCTCCGGGAGTTACACAACCTCAATGGTTGGCATGATGCCTGAATACAGCACTGGTGAGTTACTCACCAGGGCTGCACTCAAGCATTATGACGACCAAGAGTATAATGCATCAAGGCATAAAGGGATACATGTCTCTCGGTGGGGACAGGATGTTTAACCAGACAGTGACACTATATACAGACTACGCGGATAGACTAGCTACCACTTTTAGGATAGGAAAGTCTATTTGTTGCCATGATGCATTAGTACAATGCCGGCTAGTGACTCACTGGCGCTGCATTGGTGCATCATCCTGACCCCTTAGGAGTGTATCAACCCGTTAGGCTCAATATGGTGTATGAATACAGCCCTGGTGAGTTACTCATCAGGGTTGCATTCATGCATTAGGAGGGGGATGTAATGCATAATAGGGCTATGCTGCCCTTAAAGGTTTGGATAGATTATATTGCTATTGGGATAGATGGGTGGCTGCAATGCATTATGATTTCACACTGTATGATTTCTGATGATGTTCACAATTTGGCAAACTATGTTGTTACCCTCTGATCCAAAATACCAGTACGAGTCTGTCAGGGTCAGTATACATGTTAATAGACGAGCAACCACTCAGACAATACATGTGTCCCTACACCAAGTGAGTCGGTAAATGTGGACAGACCACCCAATATACATGCTACCAATGAGCTAACCATTTAAGGGCTGCATAGTGCTTTAATATGCTATGCCATTTATTGTCGTGATACATGAATGCAGCTGTGGTGAGTAACTCACCAGCGCTGCATGCATGCACCATGCCGACCCTACAGTGTTGATATACTGCTGACGGGTCGGCATGAACGCAGCAGTGGCGAGTTACTCACCAGGGCTGCATTCATGCATCATGACTACAAAGGACATGGCACATTAAAGCCCCCTGCGGCCCTGAGAGGGTCACAGTGCCGGTGTAGCGGCCCCTATGGTTGTTGTTGGGGCAGCAGGACATGTGTCGGGCGGCAGTTAGCACGTGTTGACATGGACCCTGCCTGACTCACCACACCACCACTGAGTCCTCGGTAAATAAGGCTATATCATCCAGCCACTGAGGGAGGTTCTAACAGGTCTAAACCCTTTAAGGGCAGCATATTGGTGGTCTGATTATCTATACCCTTTTCTCGTCATGATGCATGAATGTAGTCGTTTTCAAAACCATTCCTCAATACCCCCCCCCCCACACTTACAGCGCACTGCACTATTATTGCGAACCACTCCATGCATGCTTGGATTTAAGCAACTTTAAGCAAATATGAAAGTTCATCAAAGGTAAAATTGTACAACCTTTAAGCAGCATTACACAACTTAGTAAGAACCACATATTAACGATGAGGATCTCAAAATTACACGCCGCCTTGGTATAAAAAACTAAATTCTCACGTTTTCGTCATTTGGAATGAAAGACCTACAAGGACGACGTTAAGCCTTTAAGGGTGGCATAATGCATTAGTGATACACCCCAAAGAGTTGGCATGATGCACTAATGCAGCCCTAGCAAGTTACATAAAAGAGAAGAAAATCAGCAAAAGGCAAAAATTGAAGGCCAATGCATTGAGTTATGTGTAGCAAATTATACCATATGTAAAACATATCTACAATTGTCTACCGTCAGTGACACCAAAGTCAAGAGAGGCAGCTAAAGACCAGTGCAGCGATAAAGGATGACTTTACAGAAAAATTGTCGATAAAGTTTTTGAATATTTCTGAAGTGTGATTGATAAATACGTAAATATATCCTCAAAATCCAGCATTCTAATAAACACTATTTGAAAGATAATTGTCCTTTGAACCTGGTGATATAAGATGTTTGCAAATATATACCAATTATGGACAATGTTCTGAGGATTCTGCTAAAACCAACGTAAACACAACTTTAATATGACAAAGCCACCCTTTCTTGCTGCATGGGCTTTAGGCTCAGTCTCATAAGTTTGTAACAGTTGAAACGTCTTTGACCGGCGTCGTCTTTGACCGGCGTCGTCTTTGACCGGCGTCGTCTTTGACCGGCGTCGTCTTTGACCGGCGTCATCTTTGACCGGCGTCGTCTTTGACCGGGTATATAGAAAAGTTCTTTTTTCCATCTTTTTAAAATATTTTATATGTATATGATGTAATGTACTTGGTGGCACTTCTTATTGCATAATACTTTGGACAGTGCAGCTGTTTAAAGTATTATGCAATAATAATAATAAGCTGTTTAAAGTTTAAGTAAAATACCAAGTGACGTCTTTGACCGGCTGAAGAAAAAAAGCCCAAAAGGGACCCTTAATATGTGCATCAAAATATTATTTTAAATTGGGTAAAACAACCATAGACTGTTTATTACATGAAGAAGTTGAAGCTTAAATTTC
Source organism: Harmothoe impar (assembly GCA_947462335.1). Lineage (NCBI taxonomy): Eukaryota > Metazoa > Annelida > Polychaeta > Phyllodocida > Polynoidae > Harmothoe > Harmothoe impar. Next base: position 63,494,719 of record OX381713.1, on the reverse strand, counting down.
TTTACTATATACTACTTTTTTCTTCATTTTAATCCCTACCCGGTCAAAGACTACACCGGTCAAAGACGACGCCGGTCAAAGTCGACACCCGGTCAAAGACGTTTCAACTGTTACAAACTCATGAGACTGAGCCTTTAACTCCCTGACATAACTCAGGGAGCAGAGACAGTGTCCTGGGGCCGAGGGGATAACAGAATATCAGCAGCGACGTTTGACTGCCGGGTGCCGTCTTTAGGAGGGTTGGATACAAGACATGCCCTGGGGGGGGGGGGGGACGTCACACAGACCGACTATAGGGGAGTGAGGCGGCCCTCCTCTGCGTCTGGTATCCCTCCGCGGGACCTACTTTAATGTAACCTGTGCTTGAGCTTTTCATATTTTGTCGCCGCTATCTAGTTAACCATTTAATGACAGCAAATCGCTTTAAAGTGGCATTATCACCAAGCGTACCCAACTTCCAATTCCAGCACTGTTCTAGTCTACTATGTGGTTAAGTGCGAGTGGTGAGAATGCCCCTTTAATGCACCGTTTTTTTTGCCCTCGTGATGTATTCCGCATTAGCGAGATACAGTGGCTCCACCTTTTGGACCACTGGTAACAATCATAACCCTTTGCTCTGCAAGGACCAGCTCAGCCAAATCTCGTGGCCGAGATTAGGGTACAGGCAGGGTGCAGGTATTGTGAATAGGGCATACCTGGACACTCCTAATGTCACCTGTGTCCAGTATAGTGTAGTGGTTAGCACTGTGGACTCATTATGCTGGGAGCCCAAGTTCAAATCCCTGCCAGACCAAATAACACTGTGTCCTTTAAACACATGTTTCTAAATTTTCTTTAGTATTGTGAATAATGTATTCTGTTTCCAAAATTGCTTTACTTATGAATATGATTACCAGGCATTGCCTGGAAGAGATTTGAACTCAGGTACTCTGCATCATGAGTCCACAGTGCTAACCATTACACTATACTGGACACAGGTGACATTAGGAGTGTCCAGGTATGCCCTATTCACAATACCTGCACCCTGCCTGTACCCTAATCTCGGCCACGAGATTTGGCTGAGCTGGTCCTTGCAGAGCAAAGGGTTATGATTGTTACCAGTGGGAATGGCGCTATCCACTGATCATCTTGCTAATGCCCTATACATGAAGTTACATTGACCAACAGCGCATGATGGCGAATCTGATGCATTGGTGGATCATGATGATAAATGATTGACCAGGTCCTTAGATAGTTAAAGCAGGAAGTCCATTTTCATTAATTTAAGAGCTGGTCAGGGAGAGAAGAGAGAGAAGGGAGAGAAGAAGGAAACACCAGGTAGGATAGGAGTCCATTGAGACCTGGAGAAGGAATTGGAGGGACCGAGGGAGAGCAAGGGGCGGGTGGGTGAGGCCAAATATTAAGAAAAGGTGTGTTTCAGGTTACCTGACCCTACCTAGCAAAACAGAGCCGACCCTAGCAGTTTTTATGCAGTTTTGAAAAAAATAATGTAGGTCATTTTGGGGCTTTTGGGTACTTTTCAGGCCCAAGTAAAAAGAAAAATCTAAAAAAAAAAATTCAACCTACCTACCCTAGATTTTCAGACCATGTAACCTGAAACACACCTTTTATTCTCTTTGGCCTGAGGGAGGGAGTAGTAGGGAGTATAGAGTAGCAATGAAACAATGGGAAAGCAGATATAACTATAAAGGATATGGTGACTAGATCCCCCCTGCCTCCCAACTTTTAGCCCTCCCTCTGAACCCTTTAGGCCTGCATGGTGCTTTAATGCATAATGCCTTTTCTCTTCATGATGCACCAATGCAGCCATGACAAGTCTAATCACCAGGGCTGCAGTGGTGCTGATCCTACAGGAGCGTATCAACCCCATGGGGTCAGCATTATCATTGAATGCAGCCCTGGCGAGTAACTTGCCAGGACAGATGTTGCTAAAAGATTAATTTGTCGTCATGTTGCACCAATGCAGCCCTGGCGAGTAACTCACCAGTGCTGCATTGGTGCATCATGCCGACCCTCCGGGAGTATCTCAAGCCCATAAGGTTGGCATGATGCTTGAATGCAGCACTGAGGAGTTACTCACCAGGGCTGCATTCATGCATCATGACGACCAAGGGCATAATGCATGAAGGCACAATGCAGTCCTTAACCATTTAAGGATGACATGATGCCTTAATACATCATGCCCCCTGGTCGTCATGATGCATGAATGCAACCCTGGCCAGTAACTCGCCAGGGCTGCATTCAAGCAGCATGCCGACCGTACAGGGTCCCGACACTCCCAAAAAATCGGCATGATGCACCAATGTAGCACCAGCGAGTTACTCGCCAGGGCTGCATTAGTGCATCATGACGACAAATGTCATCGTTTAGCAACATTTGTCCTTAAAGGGTTAACAGGTTAACTGAACACTCCATACCCTCGTCCTACTCCGCCCCCTTACGTCCATCTGATATGTGTTGTTGGTGGCGCCCCTGGCGGGCATATAGAGTACCCCGCAGTCTGGTGTGGTCAGATAGAGGCTGACCTTGACCTTGGGCTACCCTAGCACCAGAACGAGGCCCCATGGCCGCCGGCTGCTGGTTATTATGACGTAGATTGCTACATGTGTGTTGTCCCCACTAACAGATATTTCTCAGATGGAAATAGAAGTACTCACTTAGTTAATCTAACTTTACCAATGGGTAGGCCAGTGGCGTAGGAAAAGGGGGGGGGGCAGGTGGGCCCGCCCCCCCCCCCCCCCAATCACTGAGGAGGGGGGGCCTGAATATGTTTGGACTCCCCCCCCCAAAAAAAAAAAAAATATATCAAGACCTGTAATATAATACACACAATTTTCAAATATTACCTCTCCTGCTTAGCAAAAGGTGGAGACAGAGGGGGCTGGGACCCCAAATCAGAACTAGAGGGAGCTCAAATACTTCTTTTCCATACAATCTAATATAATGTGTCTATTATAGATCATGCATAAAAATCGATACTTAAAGTTGGTTGGAGTAGGCTCCCCTACCCCCCCCTCCCAATGAAGATTAGCTTCCTACGCCTCTGGTGGGCCTGTGTTACTTCATTCACCCTGTGTACAGCCGGCCCTCAGTCCACACTGGTAGAAAGACTTGGCCCTTTAACCTTTTAATTAAGAACAGCATGTCGCTAGAAGATGACAGTTGTCGTCATAATGCACCGATACAGCCCCAGTGAGTGACTCACCGGTGTTGCATTGGTGCATCATGCCGACCTTTCGGGTGTGTATCAACCCCATAGAGTCGGCATGATGCTTTAATGCAACCCTGGCAAGTTACTTACCAAGGCTGCATTAATGCATCATGCTGACCGATGCATAATGCCTTATTGCAGTATGCCGCCCTCAAAGGGTTAAGTCTAGTCCTCACAAAGTCCTCAGTAATAATCATTTCAGACACACTCAGATCATCTCAATATAATTCATGAAATTCTCCTCTAAAAGTTCAAATAAAACAATTATAATTGCCATAAAGGTCTCCTCAATGTGCAAGGACAAAAACGAGTCAACCACCCATCACAACAATCCCCTCAAATACCGTCAGTACAGTCCACCTTAATACAGTCCCGTCCAGACTAGATACCCACAGATCATCCTAGCTCTCGGAATGCTCGATAGAGGGCGCCTCCAGACTTGTGTGGATTCTCGCGAGATTGGACGAGACTTCCGGCCTCTCTTTCATCTGAGGCCGCCATCTTTTGTGCTGAAAAGAAGGGTCTCAATAGTGACAGTCCGCTCAGAAAGGTCTGCTTCAACGAGATAAACCCCCTTTGTAGTGAGATATTAGAGACATGGAGTTAGCTTTGGTATTTTTGAACAGTTTTCTTCTTTTCTCTGGTGGGTTTTTGTCCTGATGAAGACACAGAGGAATCTCTACATCTCAAGGGTCGTGTTACTGGAGTAGATCTTATATATGTATTGTGTCGTTTTTCTTTTGTAGTCACTTATATGAGGCAAGTTCTGTATAAAGGTTCTGATGTTTCAGTGAGGATTAACCTCACTATACATATAAATATGTGAGATAAGGTTAATCCCCGGCCCCAGCACCAAAAGGATACAGGAGAAACCATCAGTGTTATCGATTTTCATAAAGATCCCCTTTGCATCAGGTTTGGGGTGAAAATATATATCCCCTTTTTTTTATGTAAAGTCGCAAAATGTCGGTCTCTCAATTCATTTTAATCGCCTTAAAAACGAATGTATCAAATATTTGGTCTATGATTAACAGAGTTGCTCCTCATAGAGTATTAGGAGAAAAGTTATTATATAAAGGGAAACTCATAAAGGCCCCGTGAGACGTATCTTGTAAGTACAAGTATACAGGTTTTATTGCAGTGTATAGTGTATCAGAAAGATATCGAACTACATGTATAAAAATATCCCCTGGGCTTCCTCTATTACCATATTATCCCATGAAGTGAGCGATGTTGAGCAATATTGAACCACTTATTATGATGGCTAATTGACGTAATCTGGTCAGTATAAATAGCTATAAATAATGGAAAGTTCATCAGGGAAGCAAGTTGCTACAATATTACATAGACAAGTTATGGAATTACATAACCTTAATTTGTGTGAATTGAATTAACTCCAGTTGTCATGGCCATTTCGACCTGATCAATAGAATCAATATTATGAACAATAGAATAAGTGTTATTTATTTATGGGCTGATATACCAGTCCAGAGAGTCCCCTAGGCTCCCTTAGGCAGCCTGGGCATCCCTATAGAGGGGAGTCATTCTGGAGGCAACCTGGACTCCCTTTTGACGCTGTCTCCTTTCTCTGTGATTTTTATGTATATTTCTTATCTTTAAAAAGAACTTAGAAATTGAATCTTACATTATTCAGTCTTGAACCAGTCGTGTTTCAGGGCAAGAGGCCATGTCTGGACCATACAGCACATAGAGTAAAGTACCCTACACTACAATCTATTTGAAAACCAGCAGTCACCATAGAAGGCCAATATTATACATGTCCCCATCTGGTAGATTTATGCATGAATCATATGTTTAACTGACAATATAACCCACTTAACTTTGTCTCCATGCTTAGCATCACTGCTTAGGAAAGTGGTTCATAGATTTCGGTTGGTACATACCAGCAGTAATAGATCGGATTTAAGCATGTTCTCTTAATTGTGTGCTACTTTCCAGTTTATTAGGCTGTAGCAAGTATATATAGCTGTATATATTTAGTGGCACAATCATCATAGTATTGCAGGGTGTCCGTAATTAGGGTCTGTCTGTCTTTGGGGGCCTTTACTCTTCTGCAGCCTATGATGAACCCTATGGAGGCTAAACTGTGCCTGGATTAATTGTGGCCATAAATCAGCCACTGCAAGATCCTTATTGTAATTTATGCCTGCAGTAGACTGGCTGGTGATGTAGATTGCCCCTCCCTGCCCCCATCCTCTCCCCATATACCTTACTGCCTCCGGGGGGTTGTTACAAAACACAGCATGAAATCATAACGTAAAAAGAGGGTGCTACTAAAGAATCTTTATTACATGTACACTGTTGTTCAAGAAACAAAATTTACTTTACTTTTTTTAATGTTTTTTTTAATGTTATGGACGTTTTTTAACGTTATGGACTTTATTCTTTGACGCCACCTTCCCAGGGTGTGTGAAAAAAATGTGTAAATTTGCCTAAATTTGAAGACAACAGCATAAATTTGACATTTACGCTAATATTAACGTAAGTTTTTAAACACTAACGATAATTTTCAAAAAATAGTTAGTCATAACGTTTAAAAAAATATATGTACCGTAACATAAATTTTGTTATACAACAGCCCCCTGCCGGCATGAAGCCTGGAGCTGCATCCAGGTACAAGTTGGGTATTTATGATCCCTATTGGGAGTGGTGCTTTCCTAATTGCAGGGAGGGTCGGTGGATTTTTGTTCAGGCTGGTCCAAATTTCTTTGCCCCCCCCCCCCTTCACCAGGGGGTTGCAATTGAGTGTGACCGTCCCCTTTGAGCTATAGTGGAGGGCTTATTCACTTAAAAGGGGAGTAGTATAGTATGTATCGGAACGGGACTATAGTTAAGTACTGTTTATTACTCAATCGATATGCAGCCAATCAGAGGCCTCCATTTGGTCACGTGACCCGTTGCCATGGTAACGTGACCTACTTAGGGCTCTCAGCCAATCAGAAGCCAGCATTCTGGGTGACCTACTGACCTACTTAGAAGCTCTCAGCCAATCAGAGGCCGGCATTCTGGTAACCATGGTAACGTGACCTAATTACGTCACGTGACCTACTTCGGCTCAGCCAATCAGAAGCCGGCATTCTGGTAACTAGGGTAACGTGACCTACTTAGGGTTTGTTTGTAAACAACACCACGTGGCTCTCTTGTTTGTAAACAACACCACGTGACACGTGACTGTTTGTAAACAAACAAACGAAAAAAAAAAAAAAAAAAAAGTTATGTAGCTTGTATTATAGAAATAAGAACACAACAAGATAATTTCTTTTCTTTTCATTTTATTCTTTATTTTCATTTCAATCAGAAAAAACACACAAGTTTATGCTTTTTTAGCTTGCTTCTTCGATTTGCAGCAACTCAACAGGCCGCAAAGTCTCACGCCGCCGTCACTCGCACCACCACACCCCGGACGAGTTCTCTCCAATAGACATTGCACGACTTTGGATAAATCCAACACCATTTCGGCAAGGCAGAGAATCTTTGCTTCCATGAAACGGCCGCCATCGCAACAACCCGTCACAACAGCATCATCGATAGCTTCTGACTCACGACCCGGTCGCTCAGCTTTGGGATTCTGCTCATGCGCATGACGCACTTCTTGGGGTTTCTTGTTCGACATGCTTCAATTAGGAAATGAACGCAATGAGGTCCACAGGTGACAGCAGAAGTGTCTTGTAGTTGAATGCGGTTTCTTTGCCACTTGAACGGAGCAGAGCGTTCCACGAAGGACAAGAACTCCGCACTCAGCGGCGGTAAGCCGAAAGAATCAAAGTAGTACACTTCACCCGTGCTCGACACGTAAAACGCCACCCAATGCTGACCTGGTAAATGTTGCGGATCTGTGTTGCTCACGAAACAAGTGTCTTTGATAGGGTGCTTCGGAATAGTGTCACAAGAGAAAACGCCCAGGAAACGATGTTTTGTGTGAACGTTTTCCTGCAACACTCTGCTTATTTCAAGCGTGTTCATACGATACGCCAAGTACCGCGGTCTTGTCTTCAGTTCATGTGGTAGTCGGTGATGGGGTGTCGATCTCGGGTCAGCTCGACGACGTTGTCGTACACCAAGTAGAGCAGCACGGTTGTTGTCGCTACTAGCGCCGAGCGGAAACTGACTTCCACCCTCAGCTGACCCGCTCTTATAAGGTTCACGCGACACCCGTCGTGCGATCTGTCTGGGGTTAAGTCGAGGGGGAACACCGTGTAACCGTTCAGGAATTGATCGTATGAAATACCGCAGGAGCGCGCGCCTTCGTACATCCCCGTTTCCGTGTGTAGCGCCAAGTACTCTCTCACGGCCGCTTTGGTCTTAAAGTCGGGCACATACGCGTCGTTCGGCACTTTCTGATCGTTCACTATCACTTGAAGCGAGCTGATGTCGTAATGCTTCATCTCGAACGGGTTCTTGGTGAAGCTACCGTTGAAGGCGTCGTGGTCCAGGAAGCAAATCATCATCGACTTGGGAAGCTGGCCTGTGTTGGAGTGCGTGTAGCTGTGATCTCTGTTACCTTGAGGGATGGCGTACGTCGTCACTTCCACTCTGTTCACCGGGTAGTCGAAGGGTCCGTGTTCTATCACCGCTCTCTCGTGCGTTTCCGCTACAGCGTCCGCCACCAACACGCGTCGCACGTAGAGCTTTGCTTTGTAGATCTTCAAGCTGTAGCCTGCGTCAGCGGCGCACATCAGATAGAAAGAGGGCGCCGCCTGTTTCAGAGTGAGATTGATTTCCGTCTCTCCAACGATGAGCTTCGGTTGATGAGCCAGGTCAAAGTGCAGTCGCGCCATCAGCGAAAAGCGCTTGTTGGAGATTAGCTTCTTGCGCGCTTTGTACCCCGCATTCGCGTCAGTCAACGTGTCAAACTGACCGGGCGTATCTTCATGCCACCCCTGGGCGCTCATGACGCCGTCCTTCACGTCTTTGTTGTAGTTGAGTAACCCTTCCAAGTAAGCTCGGTAAGGGTAGGTCTCGGTGTTGCCAGACACTTTGAAACCACCGATGGAGACTTGCACGTCTTTGAAGAGCGAGTGAGCCAAGTTGTTCACCGGAGCTACTGCGTCGGTGTCATCGATCGCCGTTCCGTTCGCTTTCAGCACTTGACATTCCAGATGAAGGTAATTCTCGTTGAGGTCTGTGTACTCTTGCGACTTGTTGATGGTGAAATTTATGTTACCTCCATCCTCTAAAGAGTTTTTTGTTTCTATCCCCAGGAAAGACGACTTTAAGATAGTAGTCTGAGTCGGCGCTACGGTGTGCAGGTCGAGCTCAGAGAGCGCGCACTCGTTACTGCTCTCGTGTACGTAAGCCATTGTGTTCTCTCTTCACGCGGCCGACAGACTGACGCCGACCGCCTCCAGTCTTTTTATTTATACCTGAACGCCTAGGCGCTTACCGGTCGAATACATCCCCTCTACGTCTCTTGCAAGAGCCACCGCCCGTCTGAGGGGAATGCCCACGACGACGTTTCGACCCTTTCTTAGACGCGACAGGCGTCTTTCCTCCCGAGAACGCCGTACTCGCCAGTCTCTTCAGAGCGCCTGCGCCTCGGTCTTTCACGCTGCTCTTTAAAGTCCGACCCGCCAGCACATCTTTAGCTACGCCCACACCGGCGCGGAGCAGCGTTTTTCCCACCGACTTCAATAGCGGGGTAGCCGAGCGCATCAGACCTAACAGAGCGCCGCCCAAACCGTGCCCGCTCTGGAAAGAGCGCCCGCTGTACACGGTCACGCCGTTGCCCAGCTGCGCGTTGTAGTAATCGCTGTACCCTCTGCCGAAGTCGGTGCGCCTGGGTGGAAAGTACGGAACGCGTTGACGCATCATTTTCTTCTCTTTCAGCGCTCAATAGGTCTCAGATGAAGTGTCGCGGTCACCTCGCCTCTACCGAATGGGATGGAATGACCGGATCGGTCTCTTAAATAGATGCCGACCTCGGTAAACCTCTTGGATTTCAAGGGGAAATAATCCAAATGGGGAAAACTGATAGCTTGCACGCCACCTCGACGCTTTCCGCCTCTGTCCACCGCCACGCAGCGCAACAGCGGCACTTGCATGTCGCCCACACGTCTCTCCTGGATCATGTCGGTGTATATGTACACAGAGTGCACGTCCCCGTAAACATCCATCGAGTAGGCGCCGGTAGTCGGCGACGCGAAACACGTCTTCTCTCCGAAGCCTAGAACGCATGCGAGATGCTGACTCAGCAGGACAGCACAGTGTCTCGGCGGTTTGATGGTGACGCGTTTCGTCTTGGCGTCGTACGATAAGATCCGCATCGGTTTGAGCAAGAAGCTGTCGCCCTCTAGTCTGTCATCTCGCAACGTCTCACTCAAGCGCTCGATTAGGGTGTGGTTGCTTCCGGTGAAAATAGGAGGTATCTCGAATATGTTTGGCATGAAACTGCGCACTCCCATGTCCTTCTCCATCTTTTCGATCATCTGTCTTGCTTGATGGCTGATCGTCTTCTTCTTCACCGCCGGGGACAAGAACTGCTTGTATACGGCATTCGTCTGTCTCAAGTCGACCTCTCTCTTGAACCTTTTTGTTTCCGGTTTCAATTGCTGCTCTTCCGACGTGTCTGATATCTCTTCCACCGTTACATAGCTCGCTTCCTTCCAGTTCAGCGGGAATTTTGAGCTGAACGTTAGCTTGCTCAGACCGTTCGCGTTTTTCATTCTCTTCCAGTCTACCTGTGGTTTTTTTCCTTCGGAGAAATTAGTTTCTTTTAAAACCTGGATCGCCTCCTCTAGCGAACCTTTGGTGCGCAGAGGAACAACGATGATCAAGTCGTCGTCGTGCACGTTAGTCCATTCTGTAGGGAGGATGATCTCAGTCAGAGCCGCTTCGTACGCTTCGGGCAGAAGGAGCGGCGAGTCGAAGTGAGTTCGGAAAGACGTCAAGCTGTTGTCAGGATAATACTCCATAGAGCTGTTGCTAGGTAGAGTGATGTTCATTTTGTTACGTTATTTTTTTGACGGGGATCCACTCGTTGAACTTGTCGTCGTAACCTAACCAACGTACGAAAGCTAACTCTTTACCGTCGACGGTCTTGCGGCGCAACACCTCGTCTATCAGGTAGTTCTTGTCGTAACGACTCTTGTACACCTTCTGAACCTCTTCCGGGTAGAAGACGCCTTTTATCTCCTCGCCCTTGTCGTCTTTCAGCTCGAACCCTCTGCTTCCCAACGTGTTAGCAACGTCCACCACTTCCTCGCGCCAGTTTCCCTCGTACCCTTTGTCGAAGGCGCCTTTGGTTCTCAACATCCTCACTCTGTCACCCGGAGCGATGACGTCGACGGCGGACGTCTTTGTTTTTTTCTTCTTTTTCCATATTTCGTCGATTTGTTTGTTAGTTGGGAGATCTTGTCGGTAGAAAACTGTTTCGCTGTTTTCCGAGCTGACTTGAGCCGGCGCCATTTTCAACGTCTTGTGGTGAGTGCGATTGTAAGAAGACACTACATGGTGCAGCACGTCTACGTAGCGATACGTGCGCTTGTGTGTGAAATAACGCCACAGCTTCTCCTTCAGACTGCGGTTCAAGCGCTCCACTAGACTAGCTTTGATGTCGTCGTTCTCGCCAGTGAAGAACTCTATGCCCTCGCTCTTCAAGTGATCTTGAAAGATCTTGTTCAAAAACTCTTTCCCCTTGTCTGTCTGAACAGTGCGCGGTCGTCTCTCGCCAGGGCCTGTCATCTCTCGGAAGGCCTCGGTGACATCAGCGCCGCTCTTGGATTTAATGGGAACGGCCCACGCGTACCTAGAGAAAACGTCGATCGCCGTCACCACGTACCGGAAGCGGTCGTTGTGAGACGCCAAAGCTTGCATGTCCATCAGATCTATCTGCCACTGCTGATCGATTGCGCCGGTTATAGTCTTGTTCCTTGCGAATTTTCTCCGAATGGGTTTATGTTTAGTGTAGGCGTCCAGCGACACTAAAGCATCTCGGATGACGGCCGGGTTCAGGTGGCGAAAATGCTGTTTCTGGAGTTTAGTCACGCTAGTGAAACTGGAGGGCGCTTTGACGTCGGTATATCTAGCTACTACGCGCTTCTTTTCTTTTTCCTTCTTGGTCAGTCTCTTCACTGGTTTGCCCATCGCGGGTCTCTTGAGGGCGTGAAAGACGAGCTCGCCGCTAGGCGGTTGCGCGCTTTCCTTTTCTTACTACGCGGCGCGCTCCTATAGGAAGTCGGAGTTTGGAAAAGTTCACGGTCGTCCTCCTCGTCGTCAGAGGATTGATCGTCCACCACCTGCAGAGAAGAGTCTGCTGCTGCTACTGCTGCTGCTGCTTCTCCTTCTTCCGATTCGAAGCTCGGTCGTTTCCGACCTCTGTCAGCAAGCCGTGTGTCCAAACTTTGGCCAGGTCCGCTCGCTTTATACAGATGGTTTCCGATCAAGGCGTCTGTGGTGGGAACCGCTTCGCGCAGCGCTTTCGTGAACGGCGAGTAGCCCGCCGGTCTGGGCGCCGTCTTCCTGAACCTGGCGGCGTCGTTCAGTAAGTCCACTATGTTGATGCGATGCTCAGGTGGTATTCTCCGACCCGACATCTCGCGCACCGCCCCGTCCTCGTTCCACTTGATCACTCCGGATTTCTCCAATTGTTTGTACAGCTCCACGGTCCGGCGGCGACTCCTCTTGGGAACTTGGTTCGCCAACCGCTCGAGTAGGGACGCGCTGGCCTCTTCAGCAGACTGACGGAGGTGAGCCGGGGGCGAAGAAGAGTAGGACGAAGAGATGTTGCTGTTGTGGGGATTCGCGAGAAAAAATTGCAATCTATTCAACAACCTTCGGTATTTCAACATTTTCTCGCGCGATTCCAAAGTGGGGTCGTTCAACACTAAATCCAAGTCCCTGTAGATAAACTGTAGCACCTGGTGCAAGGCCGCGTCGGGATGAAGGGACTGCTCTGCCTGCTTGTGGTAATAGGCCATGTCGGCGGGTAGGCGGGCGGCGGTGGCAGGAGCGGAACTCTCGTTCTTTTCAGTGCGCTCATCAGGAAGAGGAGGAAGGTTTGGAGCAGTAGAAGTACTAGCAGCAGCGACTGCAGTAGTAGCAGCGCTAGTAGTAGCAGCAGCAGCGGGCACATGATGAAGTAGACCTGCTCGTGATGATTTGTAGAGCGTCTCAGGATCCACGAGCGCTAAACGTTTGTAGTGTTGTTGCTGCTCTGAGTCCGTCATGGGGACGCCGGTGGCAATGACGCTGGTGGTGGCGGTAGTGGTGGTGCTGTCGGCGAGTAGGTGTCGAATGACGTGTCTCATATACGGAGAATGCTCTTTATAAGCGGTAAGGCCATCCCTATGAGAGCCGGAATGAGGAAACCTCCCTCTTGTACCAAGACGCGTCTCTTTTTTTTGATGGGCGTAGATTTTTTGCCGACCTCCCTCAACACGTCAGCCGATTCTCGAAGCTTGTCCAGTTGTTTGTCGCTGAGCGGGATGTTCCCTACCAGTAAATTGTGACAGATCTCACTCAACGCTGCGATCAGCTCGTCGCTTCCAGAGTCTATTAGATGCGAGCAGTCCTTTGGCGAGCACTTAGCTAAGTGCTTGAGAGTACCAAAGTGTCTTTCGAGTAGATGAGAAGACATTTTTTTTTTTTTTTTTTTTTTGCTACTGCTTTCTGTTGTTCTTTTTTTTGTCTAGCGGTACGAACACTAGCTGAGAGTGTATGGCCGTCAAAGAGGAGCGTATTCTCAGATCGTCAGGTGTTGACTGCTTGAAGTCCAGGAGGAGGTATGAGTGAGGTCGCTTGAGTTCATGGGTAAATATACTAGAGAGGGCCGCCGCGTTGGACGGAAACACCTGGCGAGACAGACTAGCTATTTGCCCCATGTCGCGCGGGTTCTTGAAAACGATCATGTAGTGAGCGTTCAGACTCATAGTTCGAAAGTCGGGTGATTTCTGGAAGAGGTTCTGAGTGATGTATATGACGCTCACGTTCCAGTGATGCGAGTATTTAGTAAAGATGTCGGCTACCACTTGCTGATTGGAACTGCTCATCAGATCGTCCAATATCAGTAGAGTGTGGGGTCGTACAGCGTCTTCTGCTACTTCCACGTCTCCCGCTATAGACTCTTTGCTAGGAAGACCTTCTCTGAATTCCACACCGTACCGATTTGCCATTTTTTCAAACAGAGGTTGCCACTCGCCGTAATGGTAAAAAGTCTTTTCCACCGGCGGCGTGACCAAATTGTTCACGTCGCTCAGAAATTGATCCACCAAGCGCGATTTTCCACAACCCGACGGACCGCTAATGATACAACTAAAGGGTCCTTGTAGTCGAGCGTCGAAATGAATTTCTGTGAAGAGTTTGCTTTTACTACTGGACATTTTTCAGGACGCGTCAGAGAGCGGTTGTGTGTGTGACTGTCTGCTGTGTTTCTCACTCGAACGGTCGGTGGTGAATGGTTGTGGAGAAAAGTCCGCCGACCTTTTTATTGATTCCGGCCGGTGTCACAGTAGCGGTGGCAGAAGTGTCTTTTTTTTCTTTTTTATTTTTTGCGATAAAATTCTATTTTCACTCAATAGTCATAAATGTTTTGTATCAGACTCCAGAGGAGTCTGATACAAATATTTATTTTTTAAAAAAAAGAAGAGAGAGAGGAGGAGGAGGAGGAGGAGGAGGAGGAGGAAGAGGAGGAGGAGGAGGAGAAAAGCGCAGATTAATTTTTTTTTAGGCAAAGCTCGTCGCTTTGCCGCTTTCTTTTCTATTTCTGTGTTGTGACAGGATCGTCTCGAAAAAGCAATAAGGCGTGTGATCGCGGCGGTGACAAACACATATCGGTGCGTATGGTATGAAATAGTGCGTCCCTATCTTCTTCCATTCGGCTGCGTTGCAATAAGCGGGATAACAAGTGACGACGTCGAAACTTTTAGTTACCGTGTTCACGTCGGCCACAACGCGCGCCCACCGAGTGGGAGCTGCAGTCACTCCCAAGAATCCGATCGGTTTGCGGAATCGTTTCATAGCGCTTATTCTCACTATATAAGAAGAGGCGGGGTGAGGAGAGTGGCGGCGCTCTTTCTGTTCATGAAACGCCCAACGAGTGGGGGCGCTGAGAGCGGATATTATGCAACGGTAGAGTAAATACGGTTCTGAGAAGACGGCTCTCGGCCATGCCGCTACGTTTTCCTTTTCCGCTCTTGTATAACGACGCTTTGCGGCTTTGCTTTTCTCGAGAATTTTGTACGCTTCCAAAGAAGCGTGAACCTCAACTACGTGACGCTCTCTCTTTTGAGATAAAAAAATAGCCGGGCAGTTGAGGAGGAGGGCGCTTTGTTCGCGCGACCGTCTTTTAGAAACTCGCGCCCTCTGCAGTGCCATATTTCTTTCCTCCGAAACAAAAAAAAGACTGAGTGAAAATAAAAAAGCTCAAAGAAAAAAAATAAGCAATAAGCAGACTCAGCTCGAAATTCCCTGCCGGCGTGATGACGGTGTCTGCAGGCGGTGGCGGCGGTCGGCTGGCGATGGGCGGTGGCGGTGTCGGCGGCGATGGTAGTAGAAGGGCGTGTGGAAAGAGAGAGAGACGCATCTCAGGCTTTTATAGGCGCGGCGAGTCTGACATTTTCAGCTGTCGCATGCTGACCTGCTGCTATCATAAGAGAAACAAAAGCCCTAATCACACTTTTCAGCTGGATCCTTCCACCCCGCCAGACATGGATCCCAGATGGGAAGGCGGTTTAAAATTAAATCCGTGTACCGACTGTCATACAATAGGGTAATTAGTTGAACGCGTGTTACCTGTATAAAGGATTAACGGGTCATGGGCTCAGCGTGTGTATAGAAAAAACAACTACAGGTAGCGTGAACAAAGCGACCCCCTCCCTTTCTGTCACTCTGTCTGTGACTAGAGGGTGCGCGTGTGGTAAGCGGCTTATATCTAAAGAAAAAAACAAATCACCCTCGCCTGTCATCAGCAGACAGCCGGCCGGCGGCTGGAAAATGCGATTAGAGGGATGATGAGCCAGGTAGTAAGCGACTTAAGGCTGATCTAAAGACCTGCCGTGAAGGGGCAGCTGGCCGGTGGCTTGAAAAAAAAGCGGGGCGTAAGGGTATATAAGGGGAGTGAAACCCCATTCAGCATCGTCATCATCGTTCACGCTACTACTACTACTACTACTACTACTACTACTACTACTACTACTACCACCACCAGCACCGCGCCTCAATTTGCAGATCCTCGTGATGGAAAGTTGCTACCGTGACATGAAGCGGAATGACGAAGCGGCGCGCGAATGTGAAGCTGATGCTGTAGCCTCTGCTACTGCTGCTGCTAGTGCTGCTCAGCGTGCTACTGCTGCATTTACTGCGGCTGTTAGTGACGCGGGTCGTGATGACGTTGTTGTTGTTGCCGCTGCGGCTGTGACTGCTGCTGTTGCTGCCGCCGATGCAGCTACTCATGCCACCGATGCCGACGCTGCTGCTGCTGATGCTGTTGCGGCTGCCGATGACGCCGCTGATAACGCTACTAGTGCCCGCTCTGCCGCCCTTGCTACTGTCGCTGCTGCTGTTGTTGCTAATGCTCACGCTACTGCTGCTGCCGCTGCTGCTACTGCTGCTACCGCTGCTGCCGAGGCTGCTGCCGCTGCTGCCGATGCTGCTGCCGATGCTGCCGATGCTGCTGCCGATGCTGATGTTAGCAGTCGCGTCGACAAAGAATCGTCATTTGTCACTCTTAAAGCCGCTCCAGTGGAACGCGCGACGGGTAGTAGGGCTACCAACGCGACGGCCGGATGGTGCAAATGGTGTCGTCGCTTCTGCTCGTGCGCTTGCTTTTCTTCCGGTCCTACCTGCTGCTGCTACGGTATGATAGTGTTATAGTGTTTGAATGAAAACGCGCGTAGTTACACATAGACGCTGTTACAGATGTGCTTTTTTATTCGAAAATATAATTTTAACATAAGATGGAACTTGTTGTGTTTTTTTCTATATATACGTTGTTTGTTTACAAACAGTCACGTGTCACGTGGTGTTGTTTACAAACAAGAGAGCCACGTGGTGTTGTTTACAAACAAACCCTAAGTAGGTCACGTTACCCTAGTTACCAGAATGCCGGCTTCTGATTGGCTGAGCCTAAGTAGGTCACGTGACGTAAGTAGGTCACGTTACCATAGTTACCAGAATGCCAGCCTCTCATTGGCTGAGAGCTTCTAAGTAGGTCAGTAGGTCACCCAGAATGCTGGCTTCTGATTGGCTGAGAGCCCTAAGTAGGTCACGTTACCATGGCAACGGGTCACGTGACCAAATGGAGGCCTCTGATTGGCTGCATGTCGATTGAGTAATAAACAGTACTTAACTATAGTCCCGTTCCGATACATACTATACTACTAAGGGGTGAAATTCCTTCCCCCTCCCCCAATCCACCAGCCCCCTGTTGTGAATAAATAGCCATTCCCTCAGGGAGGGGTTGGTAAATTTTGGAGGGAGGGGAGTGGGTATTTGGACTCCTCGAGAGGGGAGGGTAAACAATTCTAACGACCATAAGATATCACTCCTTTTTGCGAAAAAAAAGACCACAGATTATTCCTCAAAAGGGTAGGATGCGATCGATTCGAACCTGTCGGGGAGGGGAGCGTAAGAAATAAGTATTTGGGCCCCTCTCGCTTTTTTTTATCCTTCTGAAGCCATCAAAATGTTTATCACGAAATTGTGAATATATCATGACCCTAATCAGCCCAGCATTACTTAGTAATGTTAACTGTGTCAGTAAAAGCTAATTCTAAGAATTCCCCAACCTCTGATGCTGCCCCTCTCACCGTTATTAACCAATTACAGGGAAATTACCTTGATTGGGAAAGTTCTCAGGTGGGAGGGATCGGGGGATGGTTCTTAGGAATAATTCCCAGTTGGTTAAAAACTCAGAGTTATGATTGATGGTGTGCAGGGTTTAGCTAATGAGTGGAAAAACTAACAAGCCAGTTCTGGGATAACACTTTAAATGAAGCATGATGCACCAATGCAGAGCCAGTGAATGCATCATGCCGGCCCCGCAGGAGCGCATCATGGGATAGGTTTGTCATGATGCATTCTGTCTGAATGCAGCGCTGGTGAGTTACTCGCCAGGGCTGCATTCATGTATCATGATGACAAAGGGCGGAGTGCATTAAAGCACTATGCCACCCTTGATGATTTAAGGAAGGATGTCGCTAAAACATGACATTGGTCGTCATGATGCACCAATGCAGCGCCAGCGAGTAACTCGCCTGTACTGCCTTGGTGCATCATGCCGACCCTTCAGGGGTCCTTCAACCCGTTAGCCTTGCCACGATGTATGAATGCAGCCCTGGCGAGTCACTCGCCAGTGCTGCATTCATGCATCATGACGACGAAGGGCAGAGCAGATGAAAGCACCCTGCCGTCCTTAAATGGTTTGAAAAAGCTGGTAAGGGAAGACTTCTGAGTGACTTAAGAAGATGAAATCTGA
Source organism: Harmothoe impar (assembly GCA_947462335.1). Taxonomy (NCBI): domain Eukaryota; kingdom Metazoa; phylum Annelida; class Polychaeta; order Phyllodocida; family Polynoidae; genus Harmothoe; species Harmothoe impar. The sequence goes on along the minus strand of OX381713.1, from coordinate 63,477,077 downwards.
GTCGAGTTGAGCAACTCTTTTTTGGGGGCATTTGAGCCACTCATCTTTAAAACGTTAATAACTGACCAACCTAAGTAGCCCACGCAGCCCACATGCAACCCGAAAGATGAAATTAACCAGGGCCTATTACTGAGTGGTTGTTAATATCGGTTAATTTTAATCATCGATACCTTCAAAGTAAACTTCAGAAATAATACTGTAATTTCTGTGATTTTACTCATTTTCAATTAAATTTAAATCTGGGGTAATTCCGTCTCAGGTGCAGCCATGACAGTTGATTTATCACTCGGATAAGGCAAGGAAGGGAAATTTAAAAAAATTAAAGAAGGGGGTACAGGACATTTAGCCAGTTTAAAAAGGCCTCACGGGTAAGGGTTGCATACAGAATGCAAATATAACCCCAGAGAACCCAGCAGGTATCGCGGAATTAAATGTGGAGGAAAGACGGTGGATGCACCGACTCTGTAGCATCACACCAAATGGGTTAAATCTACTAGACTAACCTAGACCTAGGCCCAAACCCTCAATTATCCGTCAAATCAGAATGCAAATATAAGTGGGGTCCTTTTCATGTCGGGGGGGGGGGAATTGTCTAAGATGGCCACACAAGAGCACTGACACAAGAGTTACCCCTCCCTCCCCCTGCTGTTAACAAAGACTCCACAAAGGCTAGGGAGGACACAGAAGCCATTTTTTAACATCAGGAGGGATGGCAAAATATTAAAAGTATGTATATACCTATAATTCAAACCTTGCAGGTAGGGGAGAAACTGTGGACCCCCGCCCCCTTTCTCCATACCTTAGAGACCACTCCCTATGACGGGGGTGGAGCAGCTGAGGGCTGTACAGTATAGCTGTGAGGAGACGGCGTGACGGCGGCAAGGTGGCACAGTGTAAGATACATCAGCCATAACGTGCATTATGAAGCAGGTAACACTGGGAGTGTACATCAGCGTTAGCCCTCTAAGGGCCGCATACTGCATTAATGTGTCATGATGCATGAATGCAGCCCTGGCGAGTCTATTTGCCAGCGCTGCATTCATGCATCATGCCGACCCTATATAGCAGTACATTGTATATATAACCTATGGGGTTGGCATGATGCTTGAATGCAGCCTTGGTTAGCTACTCATCAGGGCTGCATTTATACATCATCGTGACAAAGGGCATATCACATTAAAGCGCTCTGCGGCCCTTAGAGGGTTAACATAACGCAGCTGGTAACTGCTCCCTACAAAAGACGCCCCGGGACGTGACGTCATAATTCTAGGGTACCTCCTGCGCCATTTGTCGGAGGCTGGCTGTGATGGAGTTTTAGATAGTTATCACACCTATCCCTTTTACAGCATTTTCTAAGAGTATTTCCTATTTTTTTTCCTCTTTCCTTTTATTCATGTATCCTAGCCGTTTCTAAAGGGGAGCATAGTGCTATGATGTGTTATGACACTTTAATGTGTTATACCACATTGTGAGCATGATGCATGAATGCAGCCATGGTGGGTAACTCGCCAGCGATGCATGAATGCATCATGCCGATCCTATGGAGTTGATACACTCCCAAAGTCGCAACAGCGAGTTACTCACCAATGCTATATTGGTGCATCATGCAAAACAAATGACTGTAACACTTTGAGACATAGAGCTATGCTTAAAGGGTTATTATTATACCTCTATACACTGCAAAAGTAAACTTGTCTCCAGACCCTTCACTGTCATAAAATAAACAATCCAAAAACTTTTCTAAGTGACAAGGAAGCGGGTCTTCTAGCTGGAGATAGAAGACCCACTTGGCATGTGCCAGCCCAAAACCCGACATTTGCCAGCTCCAGATTCTATTTGACTCGTTTATTTTATGACAGTCACTCAGACGAGTCTGTAGACAAGTTTACTTTTTCAGTGTATGCGGTAAAAGGTAGTTCTCAGTCACCACTCCGCTCACAGTATGCTGGTTGACGGCGGATGGCGATTACTGCGTTTTGATTGTACCCCCTTGTGAGGCCCCGCTGGGTGCAGAGGCCGCGCCCCCTAATACCAAAATTTTAAGAAAAGGTTGGTTTCCGGTAGCATGGTCTTACAAACCAGACCCGGCCGGCCGATTTTTTTTGTTTTCTTTATTTTTTTTATATGCATTTCCTCATTTTAGGGCTAGTTTTAGCATTTTTCCTCTAAAATCCTTAAAAATTGTCCGATTTACAAACCGTAAAAACTGACATGTAGCAAAAAAAGTGAAAAGGTGAAAAAAAGAGGGTGGCCCGGCACTGTTTTGGTAGACCTGGTCGAGTAACCGGAAACAAACCTTTTTTTTTTGGCCTAACACCCACCTGACCCCAAGGTCACCTGAACACCCCCATCTCCTCCTTAACCCCTCCTTAATTGTACCTCTTTCTTAACCCTTTAAGGGCCGCATAGCGGTTTAATGTGTTTCCCCTTTGTCGCCATGATGCATGAATGCATCCCTGCCAAGTAACTGGTTAGGGCTGCATTAATGCATCAGGCCAAACTTACTGGGCTAATACACACCTTAAGGGTCAGCATGATGCATGAATGCAGCCCTGGCGAGTTACTCGCCATGACTGCATTCATGCATTATGATGACAAAAGGCATAGCACATTAAAACAAAATGCTGCCCTTAGAGGACTACTTAATATCAGTCCTCTTCACCCCCTCCCATCCTCAACCCGTGACACGCGTCAAAAAAGAAAAAAAAAAGCGAGGGGGGGTGAAAAAAAAAGCGCCAAAAGTGGGCGGAGCAGACGACTTCAGTGCTCTGTGGTCCCGCGTGTAGTAGATGGCTATCTGTCGGTGTTAACTCTTTAAGGGCCGCATAGTGCTTTATTGTGCTTATGCCCTTTGTTTTCATCACGATGCATGGATGCAAAAGGGCTGCATTTATGCATGATGCTGACTTGTCCGAAGGGTATCAGTTCCAAAGGGTTGACATGATGCATGGATGCAGCCCTGGCAAGTAGATTCATCAAGGCTGCATTCATGCATCATGACAACAAAGGGTCTAGGACATCATGGTGCATGGATGCAGCCCTGGCAAGTAACTTGCCATAGCTGCATTCAATCATCATGCCGACCCTACAGGGTTGAGACACTTCAGAATGGTCCACATGATGCACCACTACAGCACGACGGGTTACTCGCCGGGGCTGCATTGGTGCATCATGATGACAAATGTCATCTTTTAGCGACATGCAGCCCTTGAAGAGTTAACAGTGCCTCAACAAGTTGAAGGCTACCCGGGAGGCTGGGCTCTCTTTGTTTCCCAAATACAGCAGCGGCAGGTCACAAGGGGGGGGGGGTGGGGCGACAGTATTGATTTGAAATTCAGAATGTACTGGTGTAAAACATGCTCATTTAATGCTTTCTTATAAACCGTGAGAGAACATATCACTTTGTAGAAAAGTCTACATTATTCATGGCATGTCCCGTAGCCACGATTTTAATGCAGTATTTTCTTTCAACCATTCAACCATGAATTCTATATACTGTAGCATCCTTTCCCCTTTTTTTTTCATCACACATAATTATCATTAAATTTATTCAGTATAATAGGTGATGAAACCACTGAGGTGGAATTATAAATGTGCATATTAAGATACAAAAACACCTTGGTAGGATGGACATGGTTAGTCTGACAAGCATCGTGCATATCAGATGGGGCATTATCCATAATATCGACTTTCATAAAGTGTGAAAAAAAACTTTTTTTTTTTTTTTTAATGAGTTGGTTGTGTGCTACCACAATACTTCGAAAATAAAAATCTCATGCGAATTGATACAATGATTAAATAAATCACCTTACATCTTCCCTTCTACCTCTTTTTCTGAGTCTCCATGGGTTACTTTGGACAGTCCTGACTAGATTTAGACTTTCTCGATCAAAGAAGGTGTTGCTCTCAAATAGGAATTAAAATGGGGAGATGTGGATCAAATCATGCGTGTATGCACAATAGGTTTCTGATCATCCCAAATAACAAAAAAAAAAAAAAAAAGATCCCACGTGCGCAGCGATCCTGGTGGAACGGGTACGGGACTACTTATTCTCTGCGGATGACGACATGTGGTCAAATATTCATGCGCGTGTCGTAATTAACAAGCGCTAAGTCGGCGGTAAACCGGCAGGCCGCCATAATACGTTATCATCTGTGGAAGAAATGATAAAAAGGGCTAAAAGGGGTGTTGGTTGGTGGGGCATCCAGGGAGGGTGGATCCAGGGGAGTTCACACAACCCGTCTGGGTTTCTCTTTTTGTGTCGTGCCACAGATTATCTGAGTTCTCTAATTGTTATTTTTATCATTTCCAAAAAAGTCTCAAACCGACTTCAAGTCAGACAGAAGTGGGACTGTTTCTAACTGCACACATTAATATGTGTGACCTCCTGTTTATGAATTACCCTGGATATGGAAAATGAAGCCCTGTCATATGGCTCAGTCTCATGAGTTTGTAACAGTTGAAACGTCTTTGACCGGGTGTCGTCTTTGACCAGTGTAGTCTTTGACTGGTGTCGTCTTTGACCGGGTAGGGTTAAAGTACTATAATAGTAAAGAGATTGAGTAATTTATTGTATATAAGAAGTCCCACCAAGTACATTACATCATATACATATATAATATTTTTTAAAATTGGAAAAAAAAGCACGTTTCTAGATACCCAGTCAAAGACGACACCCGGTCAAAGACGACACCGGTCAAAGATGACACCCGGTCAAAGATGTGTCAACTGTTACAAACTCACGAGACTGAGCCATATGTACATGGCCTGCTTTGGGCCCCCAAAAAATGTGTGTTTCAGGTGACATAGTCCGAAAATCTAGGTAGGGTAGCTCGGATTTTTTTATTTTTTTTAGATTTTATTTTTTACTTTAGCCTGAAAAGTACTCAAAAATGGACTCAAATTGACTCTGAAATAGCCTCAAAATTACTTTAGATATAAATATCTTCCTAAAATTGGATAAAAATGTCTATGGTCAGCCCTGTTTTGCTAGGTAAGGTCGGGTAAGCTGAAACAAACCTTATTTTTTATTTGGCTTTGTCTTACATGTTAAGGACACCTTTTTATCATTTTATTTTATTTAACAAGTCATAATCATCTTGAGGATATTCATCAGATTTGTAACCTTAATTACAGTCTGGTTAACATGACTGTATCATGTGCCTATAAGAAATAGTTGTTACAGAATATTATTACATTAAACATTTAAATATCAAATTATGTATAAAGTCATGAGATATCTGTTCATTGTCCATGGGAGTTCATTTTGTCAGCCAATATCTTGCCACAGTGCAGTAGGTAATTGTGTCTCTCTGTGTCCCGGGGGGTCCACTCCTTGACTTTTGGTTACTATGTGCATACACGAACTGAAGGAAAAGGGGCCAAAGGGGTACAATTTTAGAGCACATATTTGGGAATTTCTATAACAGTTACCAGATCATGATATTTTAGGTGTTTCTTCTTTTGTCAAGGCCATCTCTTGGTAGGGAAAGGGGTGCATTTATGATAAAATCGCTTTAAAAATGATAAATTCTCCTGGATTTCCTCCGTAAAATTGAACTACCTGGTACATTTGGCTGTTCTAGGCAATCGCCTGCGAAAGTATGATGTATGCCAGGTGAGCTTGGGGGGGGGGGGTCCGTAGGGGGCGGGGGGTCCATACACCCCGTGGGGGCACTCACTCTATGACGGTAACCGTCGACTGCCAAACTACCGCCTGCCTAAAAACAGGGGCCGCCAAACCACTGCCCTCATAATGATAACTTGGACACAAGATTTATAAAGTGGAACTTTTATATAACGAAAACAACATCACATGTTAAACAGTACATGTTACAAAGTTAATACACATGTTAAGAGGTAGCACACTTCTACCATGACCTTTGAACCACAAGCATACATATATGTCTGAAGAATTACGGTAGTACATAGTCAATCCTAGTTTGGTGGATTACTGAATTCATGATATAGGTTTTTAACAATTTAGTATTTTTATGTACGGATGAAATTACATTATGATTTCATGTTGACTATTTGATAGTTCACAGAGACATTTAGTATCATTATTAGAGTACTTGAGGTGTGGGCGGGCGGGAAATATTTTGCCAACCGTGTTGCAGCGAGCAGAAAGGCGAAGGGACGCAGTGAGGTCACGTGGGCGCTGTCAGTGTTGAACGCCCGGTGTAGGTGGCGCTGTAGTGGTTGGCGCCATGATAATAAGTCTCTTTGCCGCGCACCATTACTCTGGAGTTTACAACTCCAGTCCAATGATAACTTGGACACAAGATTTATAAAGTGGAACTTTTATATAACGAAAACAACATCACATGTTAAACAGTACATGTTACAAAGTTAATACACATGTTAAGAGGTAGCACACTTCTACCATGACCTTTGAACCACAAGCATACATATATGTCTGAAGAATTACGGTAGTACATAGTCAATCCTAGTTTGGTGGTGCAAATAATGTGGCAAGCTTGGTGGCCACAATGTGAGAGGATTTACTAGGTACATATGCCCTGAGGCCTGCGTCCGACTTCCAGGTGCCATGTGTAGCAATGTCCACTCTGTCACAGCCTGCTTGCTGGGCGGCCAATGCGCCACCTCGCCTCAGAGAATGCGAGCGAACAAGTTCCGCATATGGGCATCCAGAGTGCCTGAGGGCTGCTTTCAGTACAGTCACGACCTGATTGGGGGTCAATGGGTGTCCATCATATGTGAGGAATGCTGGGGCGTCTGGTGCCGCAGGGTACCGGTCAACATATTCATCCCATGCAGTTGCTGGACATGCTAGGCACCCGGGGATCCTAGGAAGTTCAAGGACAGTGGGGAGCATACCCGGGGTTATTGTTTTTGATGACCTTATGATGACGCACAGTCCTTGTGGGCTGCTCATGACATCCTGACGGGTCAGAGTGTGAGGGCCAGTCCATAATAACACAGATGGGGAGAGGAGATTGGAGGCCCTGAGAAAGGCGAAGAAACCTAGTGTTATAGCTGCCCTTACCGGTAGGCCACTATGTGTGGAGGCTAGGTATGTACAGGCTCCCACCAAATCTTTAGGCAGTATAGGCGGGGCTGGGTTTGGAATATGGGGCGATAGTCTATAGGCTCCTTTTGCAACTGTCTTCGCTTCAGTCGAGTTTAGAGCCGAAGAGTCGCCACCCCTTTCCTGTATCCATATAGATGCACCCGACGTATAGCATTTTCTTGATATTTTGCTTTTAAGAGAGTTTGCCAAATATTGCTGGTATAAGCATGCATCCAGCACCGTAGGATTCAAAATATCAAGGCCATAATAGACCGCAAATGTTAAATACATTGTAGCATGTGTGATCCTGTTCTGATGTGTTGCCTGTGACACAGCAGATTTATATGAGATAAGCGCCTGGTCACCCAGTGGAATTCCTGCAACATATAATGAATATTATAACTTTACTACACTCATATGCGGGAGAAGAATGGGTGGGGGAGGGATGGTTGGACTTCCTTGAGTCCCCTGAGAGCAATCTGGCGGTCTGCATATGCCTTTTTGTCACTATCATGGTAGCGGCTCAGAGCATCCGCCAGGGGGATGAGTGCCCCTGGCTTATGTCTAATTTCCACTTGGTGATCAGCTACTGCAGCTTCCAACCACAGCTGCCTCGAGCATGCCGCGAGGGCTGGGTCCTTGGTTCTGCCAGATCGTAGGGAAGATGCAGACGCCATGTTGTCAGTGAAGACTACAATTTTCATACCAGCTGAATAGGCCGGTTTGAGTGTCCTGTACGCCGTCACGATGTTGACCGCCTCTAGCTGGGTTATGTTTGAGTACTTTTTGCAGTGGGGGGCGTCGTATGACAGTTTGTAGAAGTGTGTGTCCGTATTTCCCCCACCTGCCTTCAGGGATGAGTCGCATTCCATGCGGAATTCCTGCAGGTCTGGGGTAAGGAGTTGGACTCCATTTGACAGTTGTGCATACTTCTTGAACCAGACTATATCAGCCCTGAGTGAGACAGTGAGGTCACACAGTCCAGTGTCAGGTGCGGTCCTCAGAGTTTCCAGAATTCTACAGATGAACCTCCTTGCGTGTCGGACACATTTTGAAATGTGCACCAGCTTGCCGGCAAGGGATTGAAGTTGTTTCTTTGTTGCTCTGCGCCTGCTGACCCACAGCTCACATTCAGCCAGCACCTCCTTGAGTTTAGTGTCAGGTACCGACATAATCATTAACGAGGTGTCCATGTGAAAGCCGAGCCATTCTAAGGCCATTGTTGGGGGCTGACATTTTTTCTCTGCAAGCTGCAGGCCCAGGCGGGCAGCTAGGCTCATGAAGGCATGGTAGGCTTGTTGGGCCTTGAGGAGTGTAGGCTCAACACCCACGAAATCATCCAAGTATGCTAATGTCCAATATCCTTTTTGGCGCATAAGGTACACGACTGCTGCCGTGGTCCTATGGCATGCCATACTACTGAGTCTGCACCCAAATGATGGGCACAAGTCGACATATATGAGACCATTATGAGAGAAGCCAAGGAGTGGTGTGTCCGCCATGTCCACCCGGATTTGGCGGTAGGCACGGGACAAATCGGCCTTCCATAGAAACGAGGCGGGGCCGAGTGCTCTCACTTTAGTAGCAAGGTCTTCGATTGTTGGGAGGGTGTAGGGCCTGTGGACACCTTCAAAGCAGTTCTTTGTTATGCCAGAGTTGACACTTTTTCCTTGAGGAGCAGACAGGTCAAGTATTACCCTCCTTGCCGTAGTGTCCTTTTTTGGCTGAGTCATGACCGGTGCTATGTGGGTCCACGGCTTGAATGGGGGAACATTGAATGGGCCTAGTAAGCCCCCCATTTCAATTTCAGTTTTTATGAACACGTTGACCTGCTGTGGATAATTTGTTGCTGAAGCATGATTTTCTGTGGCTGGGGTGGGCGGGGTGAGCGCCGTGTAGCCTACCGGCCACCCATAGCGCAGGTATTCACATACCTGTTTGTCATGATACATGGCAAGGTCTTCCTCCCATGCCTGGAGGTTAAGTCCAGATTTCAGAGTGATCCTAGCACCTAGATGGTTTGGTAGCCCAGACCTAGACACAGTGTTGTATAGCAGGGCGTAATCAGGATAGTCCCTCCATGCTTCACTGTTGATTGTAGGCCAGTAGGACTTTTTTGCACTGGCGAACTGATGAGGTGTGGGACCTGTCAATATTGGTGTGATTCCGTCTGTATATGACAGGTCACTAGGGGTAACTTCTATATGAGTCACCAGGTCTACAGTGTTCTCATACGGTATGTCACAATCAAAATTTTCACCTGTATCACCTGTAAGCATACTCTCACCCTGGGGGATGACGAGGGTCGTATCAGCAGCTATATGCCTGAGCCGGTCTTGGCAAGACATAGGGCGGATAGACGATATCCCTTGGTTGTTAACTGTAGTAGACCTCTGAGCATTGGTTGCACTACCAGGCTTGTTAGTAGCCGAGTATTTACCACTGCCATTGTTGGTCAGTACCGACGGGACCTTGGGAGCTTTGGGAGTGTTCATACTACTATTATCGCTGTCATGGTTACCAGCCTTAGCGAGTACATGTGAGACAGTGTCAGGCAGGCTGCTATGCCGACCAGGATGTCGAGGGACAGATACATTTTTATTATGTGTTCTTTTTCCTGCCTGGGTGTTTGTATCCCCAGGTGTGCAGTAAACACCGAGGGAGACACCTAGTTGGTCCTTAGTAGTTAGGCCGGTCGTAGGGGCCGGCCTGTTGGCGAAAGGACGACTGCTGTTGGCCATATGAGCGCATACGGTTCCTACATACACACTTCGCATGGGCTTTAATGGCATTCATGTACTTGCGGCAGTATTTGCAATGGTGTCCATGCTGTACGCCGTTTTCCATATGCCCGTCCTGTTTTGTGCAGGCCCCTTCTTGTCTATTAAAGAGAGGGCATGGGACATCAGACCTGCCCGCTGCTGGCTTAGGCGGTGCCCGACGGTTCTTGTCAGATGAGGTTTGGCTTATGTTAGACATTGGTTGGGTTCTGGGCTGGGCGTTGGGGTCGGGGCCCTGGTGGAGACGTCCAGCCTTAAACCTCGATCCTTCAGACCTGAGGTCATGTATAGCAGCAGTATCAGCCCACGTAATCCTACCGGTAGCGATTCTTGTCAGGACGTCTTCAGACCACTGTCTGACTTGGCCCCACGCAAACTCAGCTGCATCCTCAATTACTTCACACATGTGGGCAGATATTCTAGGCCTAATGCTCTCAGGGGTCAAGGGGTCACGCATGAGCCTAAGGAGACCAAACAGGTACTCAGGCGGGGTGAGGTTAGCCAATGTAGTTTTAACACATTGGGGTCCCCTTGTTATGTAGTCGTGAGGATGGGTTGGCCTACCTTTTATGCCCGACAGCTGATGGGCTGTGTTAGTGAGGAGGGCTGACACTTGTTGATTTACTGCAGGGTTGGAGGCTTGAGCTGCACACGTTGGTAGGAGGCCTGCCACCCCACCCACATGGGAGGGGGCGGCAGCATTCAGGAGGCTGAAGACTTGTACCTCAGGGTTAAGTGTAGACACGTGCTGGTACATGTTGTTATAACCCTGGAGGCTTGGTGTACTAGTAGTAGGGGCAGGCATGTAGGGGAACGGGTACGGCGCAGCCCTAGTGACAGCGGCCGAGCCCGCAGCAGCTGACGGCGGCGCCTTGCCTCCCCCGGGCGGGCGTCCGTCAACAAGAGCGCTGACAGGGGGTGTTGTCGGGATGACAGGCGTCGGTGTCGGTGTGACAGCAGCAGCCGTCGCCGCAGTCAAAGGTCGTGTCACCGCAGGAGTCACCGTCGTGGGCGCCAGTGTGGCCGCGGTGACCGTGGCCGTGACCGGGGCAGGGTGAGTCGGCACGCTGCTGGTCACAGTGACAGGTTTATCATCAGGTACAAGAACGGTTAGTTTACTTAGCATGGTCGTAGATATTGTTTCAACGTTCTCAACTCGTCCCTCGAGGGCCCCGACTCTGCGCTGAAGGTCCTCCGTGACAGCTGTGACATCCACTGATGGCGGCGATGACGGCACAGGAGGCACTTTTTGCATCGATTTCTTTGCCTTGGGGGTCGGCTTCTTAACCCGACTTGATGACCGCGTCGGGACTGATGTGTTCTCCGTCGGCTTCTTTGATGGCGGGGCCATAGTTTTAATTTAGAGTGTGCTGTTTTGCACAAAACAAATGGCAAAGGCCGTTACAAAATATTTTGCCAACCGTGTTGCAGCGAGCAGAAAGGCGAAGGGACGCAGTGAGGTCACGTGGGCGCTGTCAGTGTTGAACGCCCGGTGTAGGTGGCGCTGTAGTGGTTGGCGCCATGATAATAAGTCTCTTTGCCGCGCACCATTACTCTGGAGTTTACAACTCCAGTCCAATGCAGATGACTGCCCTCTGATTCCTTACAGATCAGCCATCCCCCCCCCTGTTATTTCAGGGACCCTTGAAATATGACCTTCATTTCCTGATACATATAGTAGAGTAGACATGGATAATACTTGTTCTCTTTTGTACATTTTACCATTTACACCCTAATAATTTCCCCTCCTCTAGAGTTAATGCCCCCTTTTTTTTTAAGGTTCCGAGAGTCACCGCCCTCTAATTATGAGATCCACCGCTACCTTCTCTGAGGAGCGTTTGGAGGTGAGTAGTCATTTTAGATCTGAGTGCCCCCCCCCTCCCACCGGGGCATACACCTACATCTACCAAACAGTGACGTCTAATGCCTTCCTGAGTAGAAAACAAGGGCTGAAGACGACAGCGTCCCCCAGACCTGCGTCCCACCTCACCGCCCGGATGTAACTCACCACCGGAAGTACGTCATCAGAACTGACACAATGCGCACGCGCACTGATAGGTCCCTTATGTGAGTTATGTCTCACCCCGGTATCTCACTTGCCGTACTGTGGGCGATGAATAGGTAGACTTAATCTTTTGCTATTTTAATGATGCGATCAGTATTTTCAGGGAATTATGTATTCTTTGGGATGGAAAATTTGTTAACCTAGACTGTTCTCAATTGAACTGTTCTTGCATTCATTTCTAACGAAGGGAGATGTCTCTGGTATGCAGTGATAAATTACAAACCACAACATAAGAAAGTATTACCCTTGACATTTCCTGTTTACGCACAACTGCTCAACATTTCCTCCTCGTTAAATCAAAGTGCTGTGGATATCATAATGACATATCTATTCATCTTAAAAGTTCTCACACATTCCAGTAAAAATAACAAGTGGGGACATTGTTACTAAATAAAATGTGTTCAAATTAATTGACTCTACAGTAGTAACCTTTATAAACGTTTACTAATGATCCCTTTTCATAATTAGTCAACCCCTTTTTTTCTGGAAACAACTGTGATTTTATTTGCTATCTCTCATGTCATTTATTTAAGTTGTAGCTGGGAACGTGTTAGATTTAGATCAGCCGCTTGTTAAAAGAGGACAGTTAATTATCTGGTCGGCCCTTTTCTTGTGATTGCCAATTAAAAGTAGCCAAATAATTAAAATGTCGATTATCACGGGCTAGGGTGGGAATAATTGTCTTCAATATTGATATTAATCAAGACGTCCCAAAGCCCTGGAATGAGCCTTAAATATTTAAGCAAAACTGTTGAGCCTCAGCCCCAGCCTCGGCCGCACCCAACCCCCCTTAGTTTCCTGGATCGTGCACATTTCTTCAGTTTTTTTTCCTTTCCAAGTAACCCTTAAAGGACAGCATAGCGCTTTAACCATTTTAAGGACCAGTGTCGCTAAAAGATTACATTTGTCATGATGCACCAATGCAGCCCCAGCCAGTCACTCATCGGTGCTGCATTGGTGCATCATGCCTACCCTTCAGGCGTGTGTCAACCCCATAGGGTTGGCATGATGCATGAATGCAGCCCTGGCAAATAACTTGCCAGGGCTGCATTCATGCATCATGACGATCAAGGCATGATGCCGTCCTCAAAGGGTTTAAGGACAGCACAGCGCTTTAATGCATTTGCAAATGCATCTTTGTCATTATGAAATCTATGACTGCAGCTTTTGGCAGTGACACACAACAATTAGATGGTAATGTATCTTTAAAGGGTTATGGGATTAATGTTTGGGCCTAGACCCAAAAGGAAGAAGATAATTTGAAACATCAGCTTTTATTGATCACAAAATAAAAACAACAGACACATCAATATGATAACGGTCTGTCTAAGTTTGCCTCCAGTTCATTTTTGATCCCTGCAATATTTGAGATTTGATCCCTGAAATGAACATCCTGGTGGAAACAAGTTCTGCTGATCTTGCAGTTATTGTAATCACATTAATTGGTTGGAAGCAGGCCAAGTGATACAGCGTGGTATCACTATAATTGTTGTTACGTCAGTTTATGTATCTGACCATCATGTTCGTGTAACATATTCTGCACTGATGAATGGCACATTACTTACTAGACTGTCCTGCCTCAGTGAGAGCTCTACTCCGCCACGTACTACCCCCCCCCCCCCCCCGCTCCTCTGGTTGCTCCCAGTAGAATTAGACAGTTGAGAAAGCTACAGTTGAGAAAGTATATCTTTGGTCTTTATTCACATACTAGGACTTGAACAAGTCTAATTACTTACCTAACCATTTTAGGGCCGCATAGTGCTTTAATACAAGATCCCTATTCGTCTTCATGATGCATAAATGCAGCCCTGGTGAATAACTCGCCAGTGATGCATTCATGCATCATGCCGACCCTTTGAGAATGAATCGGTTTCATGGGGTCAGCATGATGCTTGAATGAAGCTCTGGTGAGTTACTCACATGGCTAAATTCATGCATCAAGCCGACCTTTCAGGAGTGTGTCAACACCATGGGGTCGGCATGATGCATTCATGCAGCCCTGGTGAGCCCTGCATTCATGCATCATGACAACCAAAGGACATAACACATTGATGCACAGCATTTAACAACGGGTTACGGTAGGCCTTGATAGTCCATGCTTTGGTAGTCCGAATTGCATAGGATCTGACCTGTTCTGGCTGTAACAGTCTTATATATTTGGATTGAAATATGCTTTGATTGTCTGTTAACCCTTTAAGGAATGATGTCGCTAAAAGATGACATTTGTTGTCATGATGCACCAATGCAGCCCTGGCGAGTAACTCGCCGGTGCTGTATTGGTGCATCATGCCAACCCTTTGGGAGTGTCTCAAAACCCATAGGGTTTGCATGATGCTTGAATGCAGCAATGGCAAGTTACTCGCCAGGGCATGATGCATTAATGCACTTTGCCATCCTTAAAATGGTAAATGTGACATCCCACTATCCTTTGCCTGCGATGGCGATAATCAGACTATCAAGATGTGACGGTAGTTGTGGCGTGGGCGGGAGTAGAGGACAATCAGTAGGAGGAGACTCGGGCCTCATCTTACCAATGTCCGAAATGTCACAGTCTGCATGATGACGCCAACCACAGTGAGAAATAAAACTGATGAGTCTTGACTTTTGTCGTCACACGGTCTATGACGGCACACCTACGCTGAGGGTATCATATATCGATGAGGGCGTAGTCAGTCGTCAACAACAAGCATGTTCTGAGGATTAAAAGTCAGTCATTCATATTTATTGTCAGACAAATTGCCTATCATACAGTGATATATGTAAATAAATAAAGGCTATGGTGTACATGTATCATGATTTGAATTTGCGATAATGGGCCATAGTTCTGCACTGGCAAGCAAACGCCTGGGTATCAATTTTACACTTCTACCGGTATATTTAGCCCTTTAAGGGCAGCATATTATTTTAATTTGCTATGCCCTTTGACATCATCATGCATGACTGCAGCCTTGGCGAATAACTTGCCAGGGCTGCATTCAAGCATCATGCTGACTATATGGGGTTGATATACTCCCAATGGGTCGGCATGATGTACCAATGCAGCACCGGCGAGTTACTGGCCTGGGCTGCATTGGTGAATCATGATGACAAATGTCATCTTTTACTGAGATCTGCCCTTAAAGGGTTTACTGTAAGCATAACAGTAACATAAGTGCAGTGTACACCCAATGACAGTTAAGCACTACACTGAAAATCCATAGGTTGAAAGGGTTAGTCAGTACAGACTAACCTAGGTTGGTCATATGAGTGTTAGTCACAATGGCAAAGTTATATTCAAAAATGACAGAGGGGTCAGTCAGTAGTGG